>JABSTQ010011541.1:907500-1016755 GCA_013358835.2 Ixodes persulcatus
GTTGCATGTAGCCGCTCAACATCTATACAGGAGAGGGCGCTGCGGTCAAATGCGTATATAATCGCGTTAAACTTTGCATGCATTGGCTCAACGTTTATAAACGAGAGGGCGCTGCGGTCAAATGGTCAAATGCTCAAATGGGTATATAAACACGTTCCACACCACACATTCTCTTTCTGACATGGATGAAAGCGAACGAAAGGCTCGGCATGCTGCGGCTCAGCGTCTACGCAGACAAGCACCACCAGATCTTCGCCCCAATCAACATCATTCACCACGTGGAGATGCGGTCAATTTTTTTATTTACAGTGAGGTAATATAGTAGTCTGCCAGTAACTACCAACATAAATTGTAATATATTGTTTGTATGGCCACTATTAGGACTCGAATCTCGTACTGTTGAAGTTTTGAACGGGACTTCGCATAGACGCTCAGCTGAGTAAAATTTTGACCTATATAAGGTTTTCTATTTAATGTTAGGTGATATTTCAGCGCTGTGCGAGTGAATTTTTCTGTGTGTTTGGATTTTGAGTAACTGTCTAACTGTGCGCTGGTTCGTAATTTTTAAGGCTATGTTATACTCCGACGTTGAGCGTAGCAAACACGGCGTAGCGCAGCGCACAGAGACTCGTTGGTCGTAGATATCGAGTTCCTGCTCGCCGGCCAATGAAAGGCGCATTTTTGGTGAGCCGATCTAAATTCGCTGGTGACGGGTAGCTTTTATAGAAACGCTTCTTGAATACCAAGATTTTTGTTGTCCACACACCGGCAAAACAAGAGCTTATCGCACCACCATGTGGCGCCGGTGCTTGGCGGCATTGGAAAATAATTTTCCTGTCTTTAAATACGCAAGGAGAATAATATCATGGTAAGCGATCCGCGGAGATAAGCATGTTTGATAATTGTATTGCATGCACAGCGTCGAAGACGCCTATATTGGCGAGGAACGCTTTCAGTGTGATGAAGCGCTCCATAGCTGCAGAAAAACTCTTTTGAAGCTTCAAAGATTTGAATGGACCGAAATTTCGATTGCCATTACAACTGAGACTGATCAGCCAATCACCTTGCGAGTTGTGGTCGCCTGTATGATTCGCGGTGAGAAGCTCGCAAAGGGGCGCTTCTGTTTTCCTCACTCTGGGTAGTGCACGTGCTCCCCACGCGGTTATGCTTTAAATTCCATAGTGCATTGAAGCTTGGCATTGGACGTGCTTACACCTGTAGAGGAAGTAGAAGTATCCTCAGTCTGGGTTGTGAAAAAATTCCACCAGGCGGCGATACCTAAACTTCTCGCCGCGAATAGTATCTCTTTGTATCTGGCTAGCAGGCAGGGAAGGCAATGGCGCTACTTTACCAGGATCCAGTGACTTTAGTTATTAGTAATAGCTGATACAGCATATTTGGAAGACACAAGAAATCGCTGACTGAGTTGTGCCGGATATGGCAAGTGTACCATTTTTTTTTTAATTAATAAGTCCCCCTTACCCCATCCCCTTTCCCCGCCCTGTCTCCGATGTCAGGAGACAAGTGATGAGAGAATCCTTCTAATAAACACACGTTTAATCCTAATAATGATCAGTTAATAGTGGAGTTTAAAAAAACACTAACACCCATATATATATATATATATATATTTTTTTTTTTTTTTGCTAGGCGATTTAGATTTAGTATGCAAAGTAATATATATGTTTAATAAAGCAAAAAAAAAAAAAAAAAACGTTTCGACAACTACCTTTGGGTTGGGTTAGGCGCCTAAACGATGAGGGAAACATCCAAAACAAGCGACCGACAAAAGTGGTGTCATCAACGAACCTGACGCTGAAAAATGCGGCACTCGGTGCCTCCACTACCAAACCCCCTTCCCCCTGTCGGTGCGGAGAGCACTGCTGACTTCCGTCAACTGTTGCGCCAATCAGACAGCTTTGGTTAGCACATGGCCGCCGTAAATATAGATTTCAAGGTTTTTCATTTTTAACGTTTTACTGAGGTAAATTTGTTCAGTCAAGCTTTTGTACTTTCAATGCACGTTCGCCGGTCACCTCTGCAAAAGTTTAGCTTGATACGCTTAGAAACCGATTTATAGCGTCCATTTAAACAACCATCGATCCCTTTGACTTACCCTATATGTCATGTTCAAATAAAAACCTCGGCGAGCGTAAAAATCTCGTCAGTATTCCTTTAGGCAACGCTCTATATCTAATTATTAAGTTTGGTTCCTGACATCCACCGCGGTTGAAAACGCTATCCGGAGGAACATATATATATATATATATATATATATATATATATATATATATATATATATATATATATATATATATATATATATATATATTTAATTTCACGTGTTTTTAATTTTTTATTATTATTCTCAATTTTTGGTGAAACAGCTTGTTTATATAAAAACGGCAAACGCGGGGTTCTAAAATATATTTTACGGCCTCTCGCGCTCTCATCTAAATGAACGCCCTTTTCATCTCTGCCCTTCTTTCCTTGTGATCTTTTGCTGGAGTACGAGGCAGGATTCCCACGAGACCTCCGGGCGTTCGAAATTGCGGCGGCCGTTTTATTATGGACTCTGCAGAAAAGTTGGGACACCGACCTCTCTTTGGGAGGACGCTGGTACATTTCTGCCGGCCTCTAAGCTTTGCGGCCAAATAATTACTTCGAGCACACTAAAAAACAAAAAAAGTTATTACCACGCGGCTCACCAAAACTAATGTAAAAGGAAATCAAAATAAATTTATGTAGTCGAGAATACGGAGAATGCGCACAATAACTATATAACGGCCGAAATATGTGCCGTTCCCGGGGAATGAAGTCACTGATATACATTTCGGTACACACGTGGTCGCGCGCACCAAGAAGTAAAGAAACAATAAAAAAAAAACGCGTAGTTAATTGAAACGAACGTGAAAGATCACTTGATTTTGTTTCCAATGAGCGGCCTCTTCTATCGGAATTCAGCGAATATATTTCTCCTCTAAATATAGCGGGGGCAAATGGTGACGTCAAGTCACGTGGCACTATTAAGTTACGTGACGTCAGTTTCTCCTCCAAACTTAGCAGGGAAATTGACGTTAGGTGACACGTTACGTGACAATGCGAAGTCACTGACGAACACGAACAAGAAGGTGGGTCCCGAAATGCAGCTGTTGCCGACTCGATCAAACCCGACGGCTTTGATCGATTCGCTTTAAAAAATCGCTTTAAAAAAATAAAATTAAAAAGGAGCGTGCTGTGCTCACCAGTGTGCCAGTCTGTAGGGCAGCAAGGTGAAAAGGAGCTGGGAGGCGCCGTACATGACCACGGGATCAGGAGAGCTCTTCAGTTCCTCCATCACCTGGGACAGTGGACAGGGGAGGACAAAGATCACGTTTATCGTCGAAAGCGCGAGTAGACGAGAATAAATGCGGAAAAGCGCTTATTAACGTGGAGATGGTTCGGTGGTGCCCTCTTAAAACTCCCACGCGTGGATTGCACTCGCGACCGCAGCAGCTGCCGCGGCCGCTAGTGAAATCGAAAGAAAGCTTGAGTGCGTTCTGAATGTCGTCGTGACGACAACGTCACGTGTGTTGCCCTTTCATTTACGAAGAGTCGCAAATTTCAACTCTAGCGTGCTAAGATGAAAAACTTGAACACATCCTTACCTAGAAATTATGATTGGAGGGTATTTGTTAAGCTCGTTGCCTCCGCTAGGGGAATATTTGTGGCTAGTGGTTGGTCACAGAGAGCTGTCAATCAGAAGGGTGGAAAGTTGGGCTAGTTGGTAGTTATTCATCTTGGTTTTAAAAGCGCACAAAAGACGAGGACAGAGTAAGAAACACAAACGACGGACGAGCGCTCACTCGCAACTGATAGGTTTTATTGGAACCTCAGGAAACACAAAAAGCACCCCCCCCCCCCCCCCCCCCAGATCGCTCATGAACCAAGAAGCTGTCAATCCTCGCGCCCAAGGTTATTGAAACGATTTCGGCCAATGGCGTGCCCTTACTTTCGCCCTATTCTTACCAATTAATGACCAAACTCTCTACAATCCACATATACGGTTCCGTGTCGTGCTGCCGGATGCCGCGATCCTGGCATTTAAACGTAGAAGTTCTGGGGAAAAAAAACAAAAAAACACGAGAAAACACGAGTGTCGCTGTCGTCGCGGCGTCCCAACTCCTGGCTGTCGAAGCTTCCGTGGACTGTCACACTGGACAGCGACCTGCAGCAGAACAGGCGTCTGCCATATACACCACCGCTGATGGGACACCACCAGGATCGCGGAGGGCGACAGCGTGACACTTCTATGACGTCATCAGGCGGAAATCGAGGGACCACTTTTTTGGACGCGGTAAACACACCAGTCGGAGACGCGCGTTCTAGGCAGCCGAGTGGCGAGATCCGCTCGTTGTAGCTGCCAGAAAATCCGGATCGGCCTGGGACCTATATCCAGATTTTCCGCCATCGACGAGTCGATTACGCCATCCCGCTCCAAAAATACGCTCGCCGCCGGCGCGGATCCGCCCGCGAATCCGTAAGTGTAAACGCGCCATAAAAGTCTCTCGTCTCGCGAAAGCCGTAGCGTTCGGTCCTTCCCAAGTTATGCAGTTCATGCTGCGCATTATGCACTATTCTCACCGACACTTGAGGAAAAAAAGCGTTGTCCCGAGCCACGTATTTCGTTACTTCCTCTCCCATCGCTGCCCAGAGCTTTAGGGATAGAAATGGTGGCATTACGACCCTCTTTTATTTGGCAGGCGGCACAGCCATAAGCAGGAATAGCCAGACCGTGTATACTGTTTTATGAAACATCACGGGCTCGCTCGCACGTGAAAAGGTCTTACAGACAGGGTCAGACCAAAAAAACAAAGCAGAAGCGACACCAAAGAATTCTTAGTTTCGCCTTTTTCTGTTCTTGATAGACTAGTACACTTCTCACCAAGGTTGCTAATCGGATGTAAGACGTTGCCTGTCGTGATCTGCGTTTAACTACTTTAGATTACAAGCGCACGCCACTCCATTATTGTTTTATGATCCTCAGAATTGTGTATCATGCGTTGCTCGTTGAATGACCGCTCAAACGCAAGGTTCGTTAGTCCTCCTCGAACTAAAAAAAAATGCATTTGCTGTCAGACCCGACCGTGCAGACACGGTCTCACTCGTCTCGCTCTCTTGCCTAGGAGCAGAGCCGCTCCGGCGTGCGGATGGACCACGATTATGGTGCCCAAGACGCTTTCCAGGAGTACGGTTCTGGTCAAAGTCAGAGCAAGAGCGCTCTCGGCTGCTGATTGTACGTGACGCTACATCTTGAGCGTCGGGGCACAAAGGTTATTCGCGGCGAGAAGTTTGAGTATTGCCGCCTGGTGGAATTTTTTCACAACCCAGAGTAAGAATACCAACTTTCTCTGCTGCTGCAAACACGTGCAATGCCAAGCTTCTATGCACTACAAAAATTAAAGCATAACCATGTGGGTAGCACGTGCACTACACAGAGTGAGGAAAATAGAAGCGCCCCTAGCGAGCTTCTCACCGCGAATAGTCAAACCTGAACAAGATGGCGAAGGGTAACTAAATATTAGGGCTCATTTTATTGCTTAGGTATATTATACTACGTCGCATCAGAACCTGAGAAACACCAGTCTCTCGTTCGTAAACGCAAAGAAAAGTCATTTTAAAACGAATAAAACGATTTCCCACTTGAACCTGATAATTGGAGGGCCGAAGCTTTGTTCAAATCAAATCAAATCAAGAGCTTGACGAAGGTCAAGCTGCTACCCAGCAGCTACCTAGCTACCCAGCTCCAAGTTGGCAAATCATCATTAGATGCGAGGCATTTCTTGGTGATCCCGACCCCCTTCAGATTTTGTCGGGCGGACGGTCGGTCTGTCGGATGGTTCGTACGGTTCTAGCCCGAATCGCCTGTCCGTCACCATGTGCGAGAGTGACTACTCGTCCTCGGGTCCTCGCTGGCATCTTCCGTGTCCCCAATTGGCGGTCGAAATCCTCGTCCTCTCAAGTTCATAGATCAGGGCGGAACGCATCGCGGACTACAAGGGCCGAGATGAATACGTCACCACGATCGCCGTGCAGCTGTGCAGTCCTCCGCCACTCCGAAACGCGAGATTGTAACACGCAAAAGCCACGGCGTGGCGGCGCTTATAATCCTGCCAGCCTTTGGCTGTGCTGAGGAAACTGACGTAACGATTGCGACGGGGGTTCCCCTCACGCATCGCACGCCTCGATGGCCGATTTCAAAGCGCTCTCTAGAATCGGACGATTGAAACGAAACACACAGCCATCCGCTCAAAATACGAACGTGCGATAGTCGTTTAAGGATATCATAGGTCATATTTCAACCATTTCGGAAAGGCTTGCGTATATTTTGATTTTCGTTGCTGTGCCCCTTTTAAGTGGTACGGAAGCGAAATTTTAACGCCTATTTATTAGAGTAGACGTGGTCCATTTTATGACAGCAGCTCAAAGACACCATTATTTTCGTTTGTAAACGCAATAAAATTAATTTTGAAAATAATAAAACGATCTCCCAGTACCACCTGGTAGTTGGGTGGCCGAGCTTCGCCGGAATGTCTGACGTCCCGGATCCATCAGTAGCGGCGCCACGTCGCCGCTGTGTCCGATGGAGGCACCCGGTAGCAAGCGGCGCTTCCCACACCTCTCAGTTACAGTACACCGTAACTCGGGTATTCTCCCTTGGTGGGATTGTAACACATTGACGATGAAGTTAGCGCTACCAAGTGACGACGATCGTAATTACGATACCCTGGGCCAACGTTGGGAGCGTGACGTCACGGGCAAATATCCCGATCCGCACCGCGCCGCCCCGATGGCCGATTTGGAAGCGCTCCCCAGAATCCGTCGGTTGGAACGAAAACTATAGCCATCCGCTGAACATACGACCGTGTGATTATCCTTCACGGATATCATAGATCACATTTCACCGGTTTCGGACTATTTCGGGGATATTTAAGGTTTCGATCCTGTACCCCTTTAAGCCGGGCTCACATTGTTTATGACATTATTCAAAAGACAGCCTGCATACAGATTCGAACGCGAGTCACTGAGAGACCCGTGCTTCGAATGCCGCGTGGCAGTGAGTTCAAGGAGAACTTGGCACACGCGGCATTCGAACCACGAATATTGTTGTGACTCGTGTTTGCGGACTGTCTGCTGTATGATGTGTGACCCCGACTTCAAGCCACAGTCATAATACATCAAACAAAAGAACAGTCTGCCGACACTGCCTCACGCGTGCTCCTTCCTCGTGTGACGGTACTCATACAAAAACTGCTTCGAACACGCGGGAGGGGTGTCCGTTTCTTTGGGTCATGTTTGCAACGAAGAGTTTATTATTATTTTTTTTAACCAAGTACGAGTAGTGTGATGTAGTGTCGTCCTGCGTGTCTCACCTGTCGCACCTCCCAGAGCCTGGGGATGGCGCCCTCGGTGTTGGTGGGAAGCCTCACGAGCGCCGTGGCCAGCTGGGTGCCCAGCTCGGGGGTGGGCTCGCCCGACGCCGGCTCGTAGCGGAGGTCCACGGCTAGGCACACCTGCATCGGGAATTTCTTTTAGGGCTCTCTTAAACTTAACGCGTTCGTTTCTCGCTTAGATCGTCGAGAGATGCCGGAGTTCGTGAGGATTTATCTTGAATTAGCTCAGTTCTCTTTGAGGTGTCGAGAATTTCAAAACATATTGCGCGTTCAATGTCTTTTAGCTACGCAGTATTGAGGCATTCACTTTTTGTGTATGGTAGGTGTGCTGGCATTTTCTATTTTATGCATCTGTGTAGGCTTAATTTTTTTATCAAAGTTCATTTCAATCCACACTCTAAGCAAAGCCCGTGCGTCTACTTTCCCGCACAACACTGGGAGAGCCAATCACCGCACCTTACGGAGGCAGCTCAGCGAATGACTATGCCGAAACATATGTTTACACCAAAAAACGCAGCCTGAGCTGTGACATTCAGCAATGCAAGCGTGACGTTTTGCATTGCTTAATGTCACAACTCAGACTGCGTTTTTTGGTCTAAACATATGTTTCGGCATCGTCATTCGCTGAGCTGCTTCCGTAAGGTGCGGTGATTGGCTCTCCCAGTGTTGTGCGGGAAAGTAGACGCACGGGCTTTGCTTAGCGTGTAGGTTTCATTTTAGTTTACTGCGTTCCGGCCGGGGTTCACGGTCCATCTTATTTAGAATCCGTCGGGATAGTCGCTACTAACACATCAGTATTCGGTGCTAGCGTATGTTGATTTCATCTCAACCCCCGTTGTGAACTGAACTCAGCGTTTATTACGTATATTTTAGTTACACTTTCCGTCGGAACTGTCGGGTTGAGGGCTCTGGCAGGCTATCTGGTATACCATTCAAGTTCTCCTTACTTTCGCTCACGAAAAATATTTACGTTCTCTTTTCTTTTTTAGATTTAAGATTTGATATCAAAGCTGTAAAAGCGGCTCTTAAAAAGTAAATAAGTTGCAGTGTCTGTATACATGAACCGAAACTTAAATAGGTTACAAGTACAATCATTTTGCAATTCATATAACAATCCAAGTTATTCCACGACGTCGTTTTATTCTCCAACGCGAAAAAGATTTGGGTACAGTTCAGTTTTAAATCAGCATTCCGCTCTCGGCAGTATCTTAGGTACCTCAAACGCAGCGTTAAATGGTGAAACTAAATCAATGCCAATACGCGTTTTTGTCAGCATAAATTTGGCGAATAACTCGAACTCAACTAAGTTACCAGTTATTCCGCAAAAACATGGCTGACACTTACACTTACTAAAATTTTATCGTAACCCCGAAAGTATTTGAGTGGACAATGACGTTACTGTTAAAAGTACCGATGTTACAGTAACATCGGTGCTTTGAATTCGTTTCTTGGCGACTCTGTCCTAAGTTATTAATCCGCAGCTAAGACGAGGGAAGTTGTGTTATTGGTTCGTGATAACTGCAGCACTACAGCCTCATCCAAAATACAAACAAACCAAAATACTAGCGCGGAGCGCGCTTTCCGTATGTCTTTCCTCGTCGGCAGTGTCGAGACTCGCCCAGGGTCTTCGGCCTAGGCGCTAAGACTGCCCGTCTCCGACAGATCTGGTCGCCCTCAGGCGCTTCCTCGGCGACACCCGCGATCGATTCCCTTCGGCCGCGTGAAACGACCCGTTCGACGTCCGGTCGCGCTGGTTGCTTCGGATTCTTCGCCGCGCTTGCCCCTATATTCTGATAGCGGTGCCGCCACGACAAGAGGCTTTCGAAGCCTCGTAGGGGACGAACGTACCGGATTTTGAAACTGTGGTGGAACGTGACGGGTTTTTGGGACACTCACTCGCGGATTGGATTACAGACAATCGTTCCCGCGCCACGAGGGATCTGGCACTCTCGCTCCATTCCCCTCCACCCTAGGGCAGTTTGTCGCGGACATTTGCTCGCGAATAAATTTCGTTGCAAGTTGTTCGGTCGCGAGACGTTCCAGGCGTAGAAGACAAGGCCTGCTCATGACTTCATCGGATCCCCCGAAGCACGACGAAAGACGCGGCAGACGCGTCCATCTTGGTGTCGCCCCGCGTACTAGCGTCGCATCGAATATGAGACGCTGCACGACGCAGTTTAGATGACGCTGCGTCGATTCACTAATTCTCACGTTGGGAGAGGAAAGGCCTTCTAGGTGCAACATTATTGTTCCATAACGCGCAATTTCACGCGAGACTACTTGACGCGGTCGAATTTCTTAGCCCTTCTCTGGGCCCACGCGCTCTTCGATGCCAGGTCACTTCATTCTCGAACTTTCCGAACGTCTGTGGGCAGAAGCGTTTTGGGACGTTCTGGGATGACTTTGGCATAAAGCGCCTGGGATTCTCTCAAATGAAATGTCGTGGCATGAAGTCAACGAACCTCGATTGGGACTGCTTTCGAGTGTTGCGCTGCGCGACGTGAAATACGGCGGAACCTGTCGCTGTTCGTCCCTTCCTCAAATACATTCATAACATTGTTTCTCCTTTATGCTAGACAAGACGACCTTCACTTCCACCAGTGAAAAATTGAAACGAAGAGGCTCTTTGGGTAAGGTTGAAAGCTGGGCTAATTGGTAGTGGTTCGTGATGAAAAAAAAAAAAAGAAAAAACTACAAAGACACTTAAGACTGCTAACGTGTCGGAATGCGAAAGCATTCATATACGTAGCGTATTTTTACAAGCTGCGCGCCGCGCTGAGCTCGGTCGTGCAGCCTCTACGGAGTCTGACCGGGCGAGCGGCCGCTCCCTCTTATACCGGCGGCTAGAGTGCCTCAATGTTGCTTGCCGGCCAGCAACATTGAGGAACTCTACCGGCGGCCGGGCCGCTGCGCCATGGAGAGTGCTTCTCTGTGGGGTGGCGTTCCTTGCAGCTACGCCGCGCGCCAGCCAAGGGGGTGGCTGCGACAGACTACGGGCTTCGCTCCATGGGACAGGAGAATTTAGGTGCCGTTCGGCGCGGCTTCAAAAAGCTGATAACGCCGGTTCGCTCCATGGGACAGTTATTACTTTTGCATTAATAAAAAGCGCACGAAAAACCAGGATAGAAAAGAGGACACGTACGACAGATAAGCGCTTGTCTGTCGTACGTGTCTTTTTTTTTTCTCCTGTTTTTTGTTTCGCTCTTTTTTTTATCATGTACTTTGTTCCTCGGTCATACGCGTTCCTCGAACGAAGCCCACTCTAAAAAATCTGGACCATCTAGTTATGACTCGGGGAGAGGCATCGCCGCGAAAAGAGCTCGGGGAAGAGAGAGGTTAAATTACTACTAACCAAAGCTGCCTCCGCTGTAGCGCTGCACATGACGTTTTACCAGGATCAGTGCCACGGTGTATTTGTTTTTAAGTAATATTTTGTTTCCTTTATTGGTTTCGCGGGTTCACCGGGGCAAAGATGAGGGCGTGGTGCCTGAAAAAGTCTCTGTCCCCTAAAGTTCAACAACCCAAGGTTACGTAATAATAACATTTCTGCGCAAATTTACACGACAACTCTACTAAGCAAATCAAAAGAAAAGAGAACGTTTGTCAGGTAAATTAATAGAAAATGAATGTGTTGCCGTTCCCTCCGTAGATTGCGGCGATTGGCTCTCTCGTGTGCTTTGCGGGGAAGTTGGCGTTCCCGATTTATTAATGTCACGAGTGAAACATGGTCGTCCCTATTTTGTTCTACTTGCGATATTGTGATCGTATGATTCACTGTGTTCGCTTAAATCTCGCTCCTCGTTATTTGTACATGACTCACGCTCGCTTCTTGATGCACCCTACGCTATAATACCACGACCACCGGGAGCCTTCTTTCCCTGTAAACACACACAAACACACACACACACACAAACAACACACACACACACACACACACACTCACACACAAAAAAAAAAAGCATTTCCATTTTTAGATTTGGACGAAACGAGCCATCTAACCTAATTCCAGCTAAAATAAGCGCTGATGGAGCTCCGATTGAAGGGTGTGTCCTCTAGCAACCATTCGATCGATACGAATCACCCTTATAGAAACCGGAGAGCAAACATTTGCCCGGAATATCGAAGAAGCGAGTCTTGCTTGCTTGATGTCGTGTGAAGGAGTACCCGCCCTTTTTCAAACAACTCAAATTAAGTTTTTTGTTTTGTCGTTCGTTTTGAGTAGCATGTTTCTTGCTGCAGCAAAAAGTTTCGTTTATTTATGCCGTCGAAAAAAAAACAACGCGTCGTACTTCCCGCAGAAGAATTAAGGCGGCGGTCCCACGGCCCCAACCATACTCAGTGGCGGCTGTGCTAACGCTCCTGTTTGCGGTGCAAATGTCGAGTCTGTGCAAAAAGAACGTGTTTGGTTCTTTTTGCGAATAAATGGCCATTTGATCATCGGTGTCTTAGTGCAGAATGTGACATGCATTTTTCAAAACTTAACGCACAATAAAAAAATAAAAAGTGCAAGTTTTGATATTTTCGAAGACATGCCTCTACGCATTCCAAGTTTCTTATTCTTTAATGAACAGATGAAGGTGTCGTGTGGATCTGTACTTACGTTTCTCTCTTAAGTAGTACACTCACATTTTTTTTAAATATTTATTCAAAAAGAACCCTTTTTATACAATTTTGAACTGTCGTAACTCAGTTTCAAATCGTAACGCAGCACTCCTGGTAAACATAAGAACTCAGCATAATAAAAAATATAAGAAATGCAACGCCAGCAGTTTTTTTTTTTTTTTTTTTTGTAAACACCACTTGATTATGATAAAATTTTGAAGAATTCCCTTCACGCGTTTCCACGAGACGATTGACGGAGGCTCCGTGATCGAATTTGGCTACGAACTCGTACTCGTAGCCTCCGTACCACACAGAAAAGCGCGCTTAATCAGGCAGCTGCGGCTTGGTCTAATTTGAAATTAAATTACTGGAAACGTTTTCATTTTCTATATTTCTTTTGGGGAGCATGGTGACGCTATAAGCACGCGGAATTCTACGGCTCTGGCAAATTGGATCAAAAATATCATGCGAGATGTTCACTCGGCAACGTAACGCGCAACTAAAATCGGTCCGAGCAGGTCGTTTTTGCTATTCTATTGCGTACTGCGTACGTAAGAGCCAGAAGCGCTATACTCAAACTGTCTATTGACGTTGTTTTGCGGTTGCCGATCTCGGGAGGAGGGCTCCCTTCCCTCGGGGTCGGAGAAATGCTGCGTTCGTATATTGAGTGCCGTAACCACGTCACTTCTCACCTGAGATTCGAGGACGGATCCTACGGAATTAGGGCCAACCTTCTGCGACGACTCGGAATAGTTCACAGGTGCGCGCGCATAACTTTGGTCGGCGAACAAGGTGCCCGAGCACACGGTTCTTCATAGTTTTGACCGCATTATTTGGAGGAAAAGCTCGCGCTGCAGAAGCTAGGAAATAATTCTCGGGAGCGATCCCCCAGATCCCCGCCTCTGCCTGTTTCAGTCTGGACGAGCATTAACATCAACGTCCGGTTGTGTAATCCGTACTCTACACGTTAAAAGCTCCAGGTTAGGTAGTGGCCCTACGCTGACGGAAATTGCTTATCTATACATCGTGAACCACCGTGTCACGAGGAATGCAGACTGACCTCTGGCCGTCTCAACGTTCCACGTCCAAGATCCATTTGCCCGCGCTGTCGACGACACGAGGTACTACAAAGATTGACAACCCCGTCAGAGGGCCGTCTCCCCCGCAACTCAGCGAAGCGTGACAAGATCCGGGAATCAGCTATGCCGTATGTTCGTCCCCGTTGGATGTACTGCGGACTTCGGCGCCCCAGGAGTGCGCACAATAGCGGGTGGCCATGATTGGGCGTCCATCCGTCAGGCTGATGGATTGTCGGCGCCGGGCGCAGCGAGAGAGAGGCGTCCCTCGGGGCGCGACGCTTTGGCGATGCCGGACCCTGCGACGACATCATGTTGCGCTGATCGATGACGCGCCTCGGCCGCGGCTCCCCCAAGGGCCGGCGATTGAGACCGGAGGACGTCGCGAAGTTTGTCGTGCCAGGCCCCCGGGACGTCGCGTGAAAGAGCGGGACGCACGCCGTCAATATTGGCCGGCCCGCTCCTTTCTGCCGGCATCGACGGGATGGCGGCCGGAACGACCGTCTTGGATATAGCAGAGCACGGGCGCGGGCCGGCCTTTCAGGTCGGTTTATGACAACACCTTTTGGGGATTGCCACCAGGCATCTGTTAAGCCAAGGTCGTCACATTGCAAAGGCATTCCAAAAACAGTCTGCAGATATACTGTCTGAGGCTTCCTCGTATCCCATTGGTCACACTCTCTGCAGACACGTTTGAACGCTCATATTGTCACGAATGACGAGGTGACAATAAAGCTTCGACGAAACGTTTAGATTGCTTTGTGCAGGCGTCGAGTTTTACGGTCCATTTTAGATCGAGCATGGTATGCTAAACCACCCCAGGACAGTCTCTCCCTTGATCAGAGGCAAATCGACCTCTAGCGGCATAAATATTCAATGTCCAAAGTGTCTCTTTTTTCTTTTTCACTGGATGAACTAAATGTGTCACATTAAACTTTTCCAAAACATCGATTCAGTTGTAATAATAAAAGAAAAAAGAAACAGGAAAAGACACGACGACGTTTACGTCACAACCGTGTCGCGCTGTGTCCGTGCGCACACAACACTGTAAGCAGTACCGATAGGGACGATGCCTTATTTAAGCTGTATATCCCGAGTTCCGACGAGATAATCTCTGGCGTGAGTATTATTTTGAAGATTTCTACCGCCGTGCTTAATAAAGTGAATTACGGTGAACTTCACCCTCATGCTGTTTGCGTGCAGAGCTTCGCTTCTAGATTGTTCAAGCTTGCCTCGTCAGGTGCCGTCGGTGTTCGGAGAAAGCGGTCCAATCACTGGTGGATGAGCCGCTTAAAGGACTTTCCTTTCATCTCAGTCCACGGTGTCAAAAGACAAATTTCGAGCTAGAAAAACGAAAAAAAAAATGCCGAATTAAGATGATTAAAGAATAAGCAATAAAGATTTACTGAAAATCGCGACAGATGCTTATGTCTCCTAAGGAATTAGAGGCAAGAAAATGGGTAATTTGAGGACCACAACGAGCAAACACGGTACGAATTTCGTCGGTTGTGATGGTGGCACCTTTTTCTAGTATCGTCTCTTTTGTTTTCTGTTTAAATCGCTCACAATTTACTTGCCGCCTCTTATAACAGGAAAAAAAAAAAAAACCGTTTTCAAGCTTGAAAGAACTGAGAGTGTTGTCCCCAAAAGAACAAACATATATAGATATAAAACGCTGTTTCAGAAAGTCTTTTAGAGAGTATAATTCAATGAAGGACGGTAAGCTGCAGTGGCAAGAAAGTGCTTCAGCGCTCAAACAATACCAAAAGGCCGACGCGAGGCGACCTTTTTCTTCAGCTCAGAGGCAGCGAAGCCTATCAAGACGGATAGAGCAGCAATGGGCCAGACTCAATCTTCGTTACAGGCCTGCCTCCTCCCTAAGTCGGGTCTTCCCCCCTCCCGAGTGTATGGCTGCCTGTCTTTGTGTTTAGGGGCAGGCGGACGTTTGCGACACTCTTCGGTCGAGACGTCGCGCTGCCTTCGCGGTCTCGCGGGAGCAAACGCATACGGTGCAAGGACAGAAGCCCCTTAGACGGCCCCGCGCCCATCTGAGAGCAAAAGACGCAGATCTGTATACGGAACACATTACTAGTTATATTATTTCGGTAAAGAAGTAACGACCTAGTTAGATTTTAATAGAAGGCACAGGTTATGCATTTTCATTACTCTTTGATCAAGCAACATGGAACGGTATTTCGTTACTTCTGGAAGGGAATGTGAGCACCCGACCTATATTTCTCACCCATGAACGCGTTAAAAAGCGAGGAATCATTAACGACGACGTATATTAGAGGCGGCTAATGCTTCATCAAAACAACACGTTCGGAGTAACGAGAAAAGAACGCGTTACTTTTAAGCTGAAGAGTTCCTTTTAAATGACAGTAACGAGTAACGTACTTATTTTGAGACAAAAGCCGGAGATTGGGGACAAAACAAAAAAGGGCGACACAACGGACAAAGTTGAGATTTTGTGTCGTCCTTCGTTTTTCCCCAGTTTCGGGGTTTTGTCTTAAAATATGTTCAACCGTCAACTGCTAGTTTGCGCTCTTTTTGTTACTTAACGTACTCGGTTACTTTTTGAGGGAGTAACGAGTAAGGGTATTTAGTTACTCCTTTTCAGTGACGTGTACATGTCTGAGAGAGAAGGACCTCAGAAAGGCCGCGCGCCCAGTGGACGGCGAAAAAAGGCCGCTCTTATTCCGAATATAGCGACTCCAGCGAACTATAGACGTTTTCTGCAAGTGCGCCGCCATCTTGAATTGACGTCACTTCCAGTATGGGCGAAAACATTGTTTTGCGTTTGCCACGCCAATAGAGGGCATTTATGATATAAGCGTAACCGTCACACTTTCTCGTTTTGCCTCCTCTTTATTTTTTACTATAGTTACAGGTTGAAATGTTCTAGTATTTTTTCGTCGCCCATACCGGATACGCCTATTAGGTGGCTGGGGACGAGAGTACACAGAAAAGGTCTATAGGGGGCGCGCTGGTCAGGCAAAATGGCGGACGAAAGGAGGTCGTTCTCGTCTTTCAGCACGCGGACCACTCTAATTTCTTTCACTGCAGCGTGAAATCGTTGTTACATATGAAAGCAACGCGATTTTTCGACGGTAGAAACCTTGTTCTAGTCAGTGCGTAGGAATGACATGGCGGAAGCATAAAAATAGTTACTGCAAACGATGTTCGTTCCTATGCTGCCTACGAGAACCAAGCCGCGATAGCAGACGACAGAGTCGAAACGACCTCCTCTCCTGAGCTTCTCGGTGTTGCCGCTACGCGTCGTTGATTTCGATGGAGTCGCCATCTAGAGTGGCTTTATGCGTGGGTGCAGCTGGTTTTGCGGAGTGCGTCGAATGTTTTTCAGCAGCTGCGCATAGGCGCAGCCGTAAGTGACCTCTACTTTTGCTTCCTTTCATTCGGTTTGCTTCACTTCACCACAGCGGTCATGCGACAGGTCACTAACCTTTCAGACGCCACGGTGCTCTCGTCCACGAGACAGGCTGTGCGCGAATTCGCATTGCCCATCTAAGTGACACCTCCACGAGGCAACAAAAGGCCACTTACGGCGGCTCCGCGGAGCCGTATATGTAGAAAGTTTGGCCATTCGTTGGGAAGTATAGGAGACAAATGAGGAGGCGCTATTGGCCGAAAGCGGGCTGGGCGTGTTCCAGGGCGTCTTCACAAATTCGAATGTGGCCAACCAGAAGCCGGTAATAATACCCTGGCGGTGGTCGCAAGAAGCAAACTTAATAAGTGCGTCGGACTAACTCTCGATGACTGAAAAAATGGTGCACGTGATGTTTCAATCACGGTCATCCAAAATCATGGTGGAAGAGTGCGACTAGCGGAACGATCGACATAATCCGTGCGCCGAGGGCCGAGAATCTGCCGTCCGAGCGGTCACACTCTGCGCGAGCAAAACAGAGTTGAGCGGCGCATTCGTTTCTTACATCTTTCTGCATTATCATGATCCAAACATCACGTGCACCCTATTTTCAACCATAAAGGGTTACTACACTTCACTTTTACGCGCTTATTAAAATTATATGCCAACATATACCTTTGATTAAAACAGTTTCTCGCTACCACCGCTAGGGATTTTTTTCGGCTTCTGGTTGGCCAAGAGAGCATGTCAAGCCCACTTTCTGCGTCTGGTGCACGCCCTGGCTCTGCCCGCGCCTCCCATTGACCGACCTCTCTGTATACACGGCTCTGCGGCTCCAGTCTGACGCGCGGCAAAAGGGTCTAGACTCCAGAGCGATTACTCGCAGCTTCACAACTACGTGTTCGAGTGACTAGACCGTCGTTAAAATTACGACCCAATGAAACTATAAAACGATCATCTGACGTTCTTCATGTTGAAGAAATAAAAATTATATAATAAATGCTAAAGAAACGAAAAAAAAAAGAACAAGCGACGCAAAAATTGACTTTAATTGTCGAAGAAACATCTAAAAAAATGAATTAAGAGAATATGGGTGATCCCAAAGCCGACACAACGTGCTTAGAAGCTCGGAAAGTACAATTGCAGCTTTCGTATCTGCTTGGTGCGGTTATACCCGAATATATATAGAGACCTTCTGGAAGCCTAATGGTGGCAGCCGGCGCTACGAGACTCGAGGGGAAGCCGCAGTAAGATCGCTCACACGTCATACACTTGGTTGCAGACCTGATGACGTCTGCGCCTCATGAATGTCCGAAGCACGTTTGTGTCATAGATATGAGCATGTCTGCAGACCTGTATGAACAATGTCAGACGACCGTAATACAAGAAAGAAACAAGGAAGGCAAACTGTCATGCTGCATTCAGCGTGACCACGGCTGAAACGCCGTCCAAGTCCCAGTCATCAAAGAAGGTATCGAAGAGATTCCTCCTCGAAGGAAGTGCGGAGGAAGGATTCTCACCTTGATGTCGGGAGGATTGACGATGCCGCGCTTCTTGAAGAAGTTCCTCAGGGAGCCGGACATGGCGGTCATGAGGACGTCGTTGAAGGTGCTCCGGGTGATCTGCTTGATGCGGTGCACCTGCGACATGCGGATGGAGCCGGTCCAGGCGATGACCCGCTGGCGGGCCAGGGCCTTGCCGCTGCGCTTCAGGTAGTTGCTGTCCCGCTTGGTCAGCATCAGCCACGTGACCAGGAATGTGAGCGGGCCCACCACCAGGGCGCGGAACACGTTGAGCGGGAAGCTGGAGCCTCCGAAGCGGGGCTTGAGCCGAAGCCCGGGTCCCGGGTCGCACAGGTGGTTACAGAAGAGCATCATCAGAGACACGCCGTCGCTGATCACCTGCGGAAGGCCACCTGGATTCAGGACTTGTACGTAACGCGTTACAAGTAACGCGTACACTTGTACTTAGTTACTTTTTCGGTAACGAAGTAACCAGATAGTTACTTTTTAAGACAAGGAACGAGTAATGGTATTAAGTTACTCTCTTTGAATAGCGTGTCGGGTCAGAACCACTAGGCGGAGGGCTTTGCGACCGACGTGCCAGAGCGGACAGCACTCAAACCAAAGCCACGTAGGTTCACCAAATGTAAATCAGTTTGGTAAATATGATGGGAAAAATTAAACAGTATTGAGTTCTAGCAACGGCAATTTATTTATTTTCAAAAACAGGAGTGGCTCTCTTTTCCTTTCCTTTTTGACTGTTCGTACAGTTAACCATTACGGGGCTTTTGCGAAAATGTAGAACCACACTGTTATAGTCCCACGCTCGTTTATGGGTTTTAAAAACACAAATAAAAGAGAGAAAAACGCATATTTAACAAACACCGTTCGAAAGCATCACGCGGTAGATCTACCGCGCAAAACTATCCTGGTAAGTTCGTTGTCATCATTTATGTGTTGCGCCGCTTAAAAGATTAAAAACCGACTGCGTGTCCCCCGTCAATAGAAAACAATTTAGCGGCAGTGCTCCGTGAACCTGTCCTACCTCAAGAGGTGCCCGAGTGATGCAGGTGTCCAACCTGATTGCTTTCATTGGGCTATTACATATGCTGCAATCTCTGACTGTAAGCCTGGTTGAAGCGTCATCAATCACGCTGAATGGCTGACGCCCGACAGTTTTGTTGAGAAGCTCACAGCCTGGTTTTGATGCTCTTGCAGTCCCTTTAAAGGGATACTGAACCATAGAATTTAGTGTCCATAATAAGTGGCGCACGTTCTTTCCACGAGCCAGCAGCCGCCGGTGTGCGCGAGCACTCGCAACGAAAATGACGTCAAAGACCTCCATTCGCGCTTGAGGACAGTGAAATGCATGGGCTTCGGGCCAAAGGAGAATAAAGACAGGCTTTTCATCTCTACAAGTGAAAGCTACATGCTTGTTAGACCAATTAATCGCTTACCTTTTACACCAGACACCACTGTATAGATGAAAAACTTGTCTTTATTCTCCTTTCGCCCGAAGCCCATGCATTTCACTGCCATCTTAACCGCGAATGGAGATCTTTGACGTCATTTTTGTTGCGTGTGCTCGCGCACACCGGCGGCTGCTGGCTCGTGGAAAGAACGTGCGCCACTTATTATGGACACTAAATTCTATGGTTAAGTATCCCTTTAAAGGAAAGCTCAAGCACTTTTCAATAAATATTGGTTAGTAGCGAACTTCTATGGGTTCTTGCCCAATTACTTAGCTTGGGCAGAAGCAAACGTAAACAGAATTTATTTTGAAAAATACGCGCAGCGCTTGCCGCAGCGCCTGTGGCGAGCCTGTCTGCCGCCTATTATATGTCCAAAGCGTCGTGACGTCATCGTCGGCATCCCCGAGCCAGCTTAGTGG
Source organism: Ixodes persulcatus (assembly GCA_013358835.2). Taxonomy (NCBI): domain Eukaryota; kingdom Metazoa; phylum Arthropoda; class Arachnida; order Ixodida; family Ixodidae; genus Ixodes; species Ixodes persulcatus. The sequence continues at coordinate 927,390 of JABSTQ010011541.1, forward strand.
CGAGAAAAGATCACGTGACCCCGCCAATGACGTCACTTTTGCTAGTTTATTTTCCCCACTCTCGGGCTCTTACGCTCGTCGAGCCGGGGCAAGGCTACGTCAAAAGTTTAATTGGCGATTACGACGCTGCTACTAAAAACATTGAAAGAAAATTTAAGACAGATAATTTTGAAGGGGCATATATAATACCTTCAACTGTTTTTTTCCCCGATTTGAAGATGTCTTTTTAGCTTCCCTTTAAGTCAAGAGTTTATGTATGCGCTCCTGCTATTGCAGGTGCGCATGTATATACTTGAAAAGTTTTGAGCTAATTTTCGAGGGCCGCCGAAGGGGACGTTGAACAAAGATGTTTATATATCAGCGAGCAGCCGACGAGTATAATAAGTTGAACACAGCAAGGACCTCTAGGCTCGAGGAAGAGTGCTTTGAGATATCGATACATGTGGGCATGTGCACATGCGCCGCGCCACTCGCCTGGTGCACCCTGGCCACGAGAACCGTCTCGCGGCCCTTGTCGAAGTTGGGCAGGACGTGCAGATCCCAGAGGGGCCTGTTGACGTTCATGCCCCTGGACATGAGCGCCATGAGGTAGTGGCGCAGCTGGTGGCTGTCCTTCAGGCTCCGGGTGTCCTCCAGCACGTGGTGCTCGATGCGGAACCGGTCATCCTCCACCCACGTGAAGCCGCCCACCACGGGCACCACCTTGCGCGTGAACCTGCATAGGGACGCAGCTGGGACGCGCTCTTCTAGTAATTCTTCTTTAGAGTTAGCTTCAATGGGCGCCTGGGGTCCCAGTCAAGTCCCCGCGAGATAGAATTTACCCCTCGCGGAGTGAGCAAACATAGCGTTTGTAGACGAACCGCGAAGCAGATGAACCGCGAAGCCGTTGAACCGCGAAGCAGACGAACCGCGAAGCAGACGAACCGTAGGCAAAGAACGCGGTTCGTCTTCTTCCAAGCGTTATTCGCAGATGAAAATAAATACGAGAAAATCCCATGCGTCGTCCGCTAAAGGCACTGTCACACTGAGGCAACAGTTGGACAACTTCGTGTGGCAACACAAGGAAAACATGTTTCCGGCGACGCTGTCACATCGCGGAAACAACAACAATAGTCGGGCAACGTGTTGCTGCCGCCCGGCAACCGTGTTGGCCGATGATTTGTTGTCCGATCACCCTGTCACACCGTGCTGACGGCGGCTACAACACGGGGAACACTCCGCCATCTTGATTGTTTACCTTCTTTCGTGTGCGGCGCAGCGCCGCTGGAAATGTGACCCTACAAAGTGCCGCCTGAAGGGCCGGAAATTACCATGCGACATCAACCAGTGACTGTGATTATAAAACTTGACACAAGGAGTGTTTCCACCCTTTATTTTATCAAAATGTTCTTCATTCGCTGACAAAGCGGATAGCCCTAACAGAGAAAAGTGAGATCGTTGATATGTTCGGGATTTACGCCACCGTATGGAGTGTTTCTGTCCGGTTCTTTCTTTCATGCAATTCCAAAGCGTCTTTTGTAGCGTAGTGTTGAGCTGAACTGAAAGTGCTTAAAAAGTGCGACACCGATACTGTCAGCCTTCATAACAATCGGTGGAATAAATATTTTTCAACGCTGTCTGTTTGCATACCGCCTGTTACGTGATCGCTTGATTCCCGAAAATGTTCTGGGGATTTTTGAAACAATTCGGGTGTCTGGTAGCGGTTGTTTCCAGGTCCCCAGCAGCAACAATCATGATCAGAGCGGTCGTTTTGATGCTTCGAAATTTTAATCTTGGCTTCCCTGGATTATTTTTTATTATACTTTGTCAGCGTGTGAGTAGGCATGCTATTTTATTCCACTAGCAATAATGTGAACTGGTCTGCCGGCAGTTTAATTTCAACACTAGTGTGAACGTTCACGACGGTAACTGTAACCATTTCGAGAATCCCTTTCCGTAATTACGAGGTAAACACATTCATCAAATTATTTTAGCTGCACGCCGGCATTAATTATTGTTAAATAAAGATTTTTCAAGCCTTTATTTGAGTGAGACACTATTGATAGGGAATTGGCTCTGCCATCGAAGCTATCTGTGTTGTCGTGTTGACGGCACAAAATTCGCCCATCCACCAATCTGGGCAACGCGCGTCGTCCAACACAAGTTGCTACTGTTTATGTTGCCGAAAGCTGTCATGCCGATGCAACATTTTCGTTGTCGTCCATGTTGCGCTGCTGTTGCCGCGATGTGACAGGGTTGTCGGACAACACGGGGAGCGAGCAGCAAGTTGCCCGACCGTTGGACAACATGTTGCGTTGCTGTTGCCGTCGTGTTGCCTCAGCGTGACGGGGCCTTGACAGACCGGGATAAAAGTTGATCGTCTGCTACGAACCAAGTGCCGTAGCGAAGTGAGATCGGGCATAGGCTGAAACTGTGATCGTCCGCTATTTTACGTTAGAAGCCATTGACAACCCGCGGCTCGCTTGCAAATCTCAAGTTGTTCTGCTGCCGTGCACAAGCTGACATCGACCGGTGGATGACGAAGTACTAAGAAAAAGCACATCAGACGCCGCGAGACTTTTCACGCTGTCACGCGTGTTGGAGAACACCGATATATTGCCCGATTGTGAAGTTGTGAACTTATCTAAAATGTCTCATTGGTTGATTGCGCTCAAGTTGTGGCGCCATGTCCAATCTGCGGCCGAGAATGCTGTCGCTTCCACCTTGACCAAAAACGGACCACTGGGGCCCTAAACTCGTCAAACACAAAGTTGGAGCCGAAAGTTTACGGAGCGCGCCGATTGGACGCTGGCTACAAAAGTGCGAAGTCATCGTCGTGGTAGTCTAATTGATACGCTCCGTGAACTTCGGCCCCAACTTTGTGTTTGACGAGTTTAGAGCCCTGGTGCCTCCGCGGTCGATGATAAATTTATCCAGACCAGTACCACTGCTAGCCTGGGGTCTTCAACGTGCATCACGCAGTTGTGATACAGAACCGCACGTCGGTACGATGCTTTTTTTCAAATCGAAATGGGCAGGAGTGGGGATTGAGCTCACTGGATTCTGCAGCGCGAGCGTTCGCTCCACCTGTTCCGAGCTCCGGTGCACTAGCACACTCGGCCACCGATCCTCCGTTCTTATACACGACCCGACTGAAAGCGCTACCGAGATGAAACTACCGCTTCGAAAAATGTTAAACTTCCGGGAACACTCGATAACGGAGGGCAATCTTTGCGTCTCCAGCTGCCAGCGTAACATAACCAAGTGCTAACCTTCGATCACGTAGACAACTTTACCGTTTGTGGCTGTAGCGCAAGATCTACTACAGTAATCCACTTTTGCCTGACTATTTGCTAATAGCTCCTTCCTACGCAACGATGCGCACCGATCACCAACACAAGGTGGCTACATGTCGATGTAAAGCTTCAACTTTTCTCAGTAAATTCGTACCAAACTGGAACCACCTTCCAGCGCCTAGGCTATCTTTATCTAACGGGGTCGAGTTTCAAAACTGCCTTATTTAGAGCGTTTCAGTATTGCGTATAGACCAACTCATATTTACAAACAAACCGGAGCGCCCTTAGCCAACGCTACCGGCGCCGCGCATGCGCGATGGAGTGTGAGCATGAAGCTCGCTGTCGCCCATGAACAATTTAGCCATCGGAATCCGATGTTGTCGGCATCGGTGTGAGTCCCCGTGCTTCTTTTCGCGTTAGAATTGTTGATTCTACGTCTTCCTGGCAGTATCTGACTGCTTTAGTGGGTTTCAGAGAAATTAACGATGCTCGTTACACCATACGACTTCGCGTGAATAATGTGACATGCCGTGATTCATTCCGCGTGGACGCCGCAGAATGAACGCTAAAGCCTGATCCGCACGATGAGATTCTGCTCGCTATTTTCAGTCATGACGTCGCTCGGGCTGCAAAAGCGTGAATCGTAGCAAAGATGGTCGACGTCGATACTGAAAATGGCAAGCAGAATCGGACCAAGTGAATCAGGCATAACGAATCGGCGATGGCCACATGGTAACAATTATCAACATCTCCATGTACCTCCTCTTTACACCGAGCATACTTACCTCAACCAACCTTCAAACTTTTAGTCTTTTTAGGGCTGCCCTTACTTCTTATCGCAATTACCGGGTCAACATTTGGTCTATGAGCCGCTGTCGTTTGAACGAGCAGACGACAACAAGCAGAAACTTTTGAAAGAGCAGACGACAGTTCGAACGATCAGGCGGCCGTTTGAACTTGAAGATGCTCTGAACGTCCGCAGGCGATCCGTACAACTTGGGGGTTATCCCGCGATCATGTTTGAACAAAACGAATAAATAGGGCGACCACAGTATCGGTGAATTCAACCCAAAGTGCTTCCCGCACAAGCAATCGTGGAACGACGGCGTCTGATTTTCCCTTTTGCACGGCCCCTCTCCACGTTCTCAGACGAACCGAGCAAGCAGAAAACACATCAAAACTGACCCTCAAACCTCTCCCAACTCCTTTGGTACAGCCCCAGTCGCGGCGTTTTGACGGGAAGGCAGGTTTTTGTGTGGTTTCTCCCAAAACAACACAGGAATGCACTTCATGCATGGTGACTTCCGCCACAGACCCAGACCGGAAGTGCGCCCGACGCGCCACCACCGCGCCATGACGTAACAGAGCTGAGTTCATATATAGGAGCAAACGCAAGCGTTGTGAGTTTGCGTTAGAGCCACGTCCTCCACGCTGCGCATGCGCGTCGTCGCTATCCGCTAATCCAAGACCGCAGTTGGGGCTCCGGGCACGCGCAGTCTGGAACAGGCAACGCAAACGCACAGCGCTTGCGCTTGCTCCTATACGAAATACTAAAACTCTCTAAAACATGAAATGGAATGTTGAACTGAAAACACTGTTAAGGCAGTTTTGAAAAGCTCGTCTACGCAATACTAAAACTGATTATTTATTTGCATGCTTAGAATTTCTATTTCCTCATTTTACTATGAATAGTTTTGCAACCCCCTCCCCTCTGTAACGACCCCCGACCTCAAAGGACCCTTCACACACTTGCGTTTGCTTAGGACCGAGTTCTAGCGATTTCTTACGAAGAGAGATTACACTGGCACGCTCGCCATCTATGAGGTGACCTTGGAACTGCACTTTACTAGAGCGAAGGTTTCGTGGTATCTGCGAGATCGAATGCACATACTGTCTATGCGAAATAGTCGTTTATAACACTGCCAAAAGTTTTTACAGCCAAGAAAAAATTGTGCGCCAAAAATATAAGAAGTAATTGTGGATATGTTTATACAGCCAAAAGTTAGTCAGTTCCAATGGGCGTCTCGTGTCTTAGCTGTAGATGATCAATTTAGCCAGTGCACTACAACCGCTATCCTGGGGTCTTTAACGTGCACCACGCAGTAGTGATACACGACCGCACGTCGGTGTGACGCTCATCCAGATCGGGCAGGGGTGGGGACTGAACCCCGGATCTCTGGGTTCTGCAACGTTTCGCTCCACGTGCTCCGAGCTGGCGTGCGCTGCCGCTAGCCCACTCAGACACCGATGCCCCTCCGAAAATATAGGCAATACACGGAAACTGCGAGCGTTCCACCCGATAGATGGCGACAGTGTGTTCTCTGGTTGGCGAAGAGGTTTTAAGGCACACGGTCGTAAGCAGCCGCAAGTGTGTGAACCAGCCTTAAGGATAATGAACTAAATGAATAAATAAACACCTAATCCTGCCCCGGGAAAGTGGTATACTACAATCTTGTGTAGTATACCACTTGGTCGTAAACGTTAAGCAGGCGGTCGCACTACTAACACATGATGCAGAATTTGCAGACACTGTATGAGGCTGTCTGCGTTTCAAGTCATGTTTGATGCAAACATGCTTGGAACATGCCTGAGGCCTGTCCGTACTGTATGCAACGATGTCTCTTGTATACAATGTGAGAGCAAGGGGACTGCAGCTTTAGTGACAAGTTGGTGAGGTTCAAGCGTAAACAGGGGCTAGTAAACTGTACCCGGCTGATCCGCGAGCAGTGTTTGTCGTTAGTTTGCGCTGTCTGAACTCAACCTGTGAGACGGACCAGATTCTACCACAAAGGGACAACCTTTTTTATATATATTTTCTACCATAAACGCTTCTTTCATGTAACAAAAAAAAAAAAAAAACATTATCGCTGTCATTTTTGCCGACACAACGCGTTCTTATACGGTGTCTAACTTGGGCGCAGCAACAGGAACATAGCGTGAAAGCCGAGGGTCACTGAACTTCGCAAACGAACAAGTCAATCAGTCTTCAGCTGACGATGAGAAAACTCTTTCTTTCGGCAACAAAGAAACTAAGCTGGCTGCCGCGGCTTCATTAGTGCCTCATTAGACAGTGGCCCCGCGCAGTATTGAAGTCATTGCAGCGTGTCGACGCTATGCCTGACTAAAGACGAACAAAAAAAAAGTGTCTGAGAATGGTAATTAAAAACACACGCGGTGAGAATCCCAGTCGCCATTTTCACCAGGTGTCCCTTAAGGGAAGGAGCACACGAAGCCTGGGCTTCAATGAAGCGTACGCCCTTACGTGTGTCCCCAATCCTGCATCGGACGTGCGAGCGTATCTTAACCATAATACTTACGTATATTACCAGAGGTTATTAGAAACACCGGAAAGGTGGTGAAAGCCACCGCCCGATTCGAATAATTTAACATTTTTTTTTATAAATTAATTAAAAAAAAAAAAAACAAAAAAAAAAAAAACGAGCGACCAGTCTTTCATCTGTAGATGAGCAATTTAGCCAGTGCAGTAAAACCGCTAGCCTGGGGTCTTTAATGTGCACCACGCAGTAGATGCATCCAGATCGAAACGGGCAGGGGTGGTGATGGAACCCAGGATCCTGGGTTCTGCAGGGCGAGCTTTCGCTCCACGTGCTCCGATCTGGTGTGCGCTAGACCACTCGACCACCGATCCCTCCCGTATGCATCCATGCATCCATACATACACAAAACCACGACACCTGCATCGCGCACAATCTCATGGGCTAGGATGTACACAGACTTGATACTGTGTTTCAAATACTTTCGGTAGTATTTTGGTACCTTGCAAATACATCCAATATAGAGCATTTGCTACAGCATTTTAATCACATTTCTCACTATCTCGTACTCAGTATCTCAAATATATTATGAAAACAAAAAGTCTTCGCCTGAATAATCGGAACTAGGGATCGTCAGCCTCCAGGGCAAAGTTGAACCGATTGCAAACTTGAAGTCAAGCGACCTAACACAAAACAGGAAACAAGGCAAGAGAAAAACGCAGTCTCCAAATGCCGAGAAAAGACCAGATGGATAGCCCCAATAAATTAGTAGGCCCGCGTTTGTGTCCTCTTGCCCTCATGTCCAATTTATTATTTTGTTGTTCTTCTTCAAGCTGTTTCCAAATGGACACCTCACGTTTGAAGCTAGCAAAGTGCTGGTAACGTCATCCGAATTTTCCACTTTTTAGACCCTACCTTCTTTCTAGAGCCAGAGTGGTTCCGTCAGCGGAAAATTGCGACGCCAACGCTCGAGGGTTCCAGTAAGAAAATTTCGAAGACGTTTTCATGCCAGCACAGACACTCCCTCGAATAGCTGAATAAAGCCAGATCCTGCTGGCTTTATGAGCCGCAGTAGCCTAGATTGGGATTCCCCCAACCCCTCGTGCGCTTATTGTGGTCTAACTTTTCCTCCCAAGCTCGTTCAAAAGTATCTCTTGATCTCCTTCCGAATGCGCACATTGCTTCGTTCTCGGAACACTTAAACCCAGTTTTTCACCAGGAGAGGTCATTTAGAGACTAGTAGATTCTGATTCCGGAATCTTGACCATCTTGTCCATCTTGACCTCAGTGCGTCAAGAATGATTTGAACTGGTACAGAAGGGGGACGGGGAAGGGGGTTCAGAAGCGGTTTTTTGGACACTCTCATGTGTTTCTCTCTTGACCTTCCTAATTTTGTTTTTACAGGTTGAAGGAACAGGTGTTTTTTCTCACCTTGACTGGGGGGACAAAATACTCGCTTTCGGTTGTTAATCAGCGACAAAGACTGCTGCCCTCGAGTGGATGTTTCTCCTGAACGTGCACGTGTGTCGTTCACTCGCGTATTCATCAACAAGTCTGGCTGCGTTATCAACATCTAGTTCGGCTGTTATGAGTATGCAATGCGGGACTACATGTCAAATCCCCCGAATCGCGGCAGGCATATTACGAACTTATTGCGGAATGCACCATGAGCGAGCCTGCCGTCAGACTAAAGCAAGGCAGGTGCCATGTCTACAACACACGAGTCCCGTTTGGTCCTAAATTATTTCGGCACGCATTATGTTGCATATCCCGAATTATTTCAGAGCAGCTTTCAATTGCAGCAGCTAACGCGCTTCTTGGAGGTCATATATATCACAGCAAAAAGTGATTTTCAGAGAAGTCATCACAAATAAAGCGCCCCCTTTCTGTCTTTTTATTCTTATATTACCAGCTTGCAAAACTTGCCGCATATCTTGGAATGTAATTAAATTACTCTTTCGAAGTATTTGCACTCTCTACTCAAGATAGTTCGTACTAAAAGTAACTTGAATACTACTCTGCATACATATTCAAATGGGTGCTTAGCATCTGATCTTAAATAGTTTTGATGAGTATTGGACGCAGCACTAGGCCCCCCATACCCTCTAACAGCAAGCGGAGAAAAACGTTCAGTGGGGGGTTACAGGGAGTTTCGAATGTCGTGTGCGGCCTATCACACATCGTCACATCTTCGGCTTCTAACAAGACGCTGTGATGGCAGTAAGTGAGCTAAGGTTCGAGCTGCGAGATCACGAAGTCGGCACGGAGCGAGAGTTTGCGCCGAAGGCTCGGCTATTATGAGTTAAATATTCACTTCCGCCGACTTCAATAAAAACCGAATTTGTACCAGCATACGTTCACAAGGTCATTTCTGTGTACGATGCTGACCAAGTTGCCCCCTACAAAGGCGAACCAGCTCCCCGGCCTATTTATACAGCCAAGGCTTTGGGTAAAAATTATACAGCTATTCTGTTAACATCAACACATCAGTATACACTGCACGACACTGCGAACAAGTGATCGCCGGTTTTTCTTTTTCGTTTTTTTTTTTTTCACTTCTAGGATTGACTTTAAAACTATCATGGTGGATAATACTTTAAGAGCAAAGTGGAAGCTCCTCCCACCTCTTTCCACTTTAGCAGAGCGAAGGCTGGACAGGAGGCGACATCGTCTCCACCGTTCGCTCTCCTAAACTGGAAAGAGGTGGGAGGAGCTTTTCCTGCCATTGACTATGAGGTGGTGGAATGCACGCACTTGGGACATTAATCTAAGCGGTAAAATTTGGTACCCGACGATAACCTCTCGAAATAAATTTGACTCAAATGGCCGATGCGTGTTCGCGCTAACAGTCTCGCGCAGAGTATACATCAAGCTATGGAAAGTGAACGGAAACTTGATTTAGCTAGATAGAAAAATGTCCCCCCCCCCCCTTCCCGAAAAGGGAGGGGGGCCCCCTTTTTCTAGAAAACGTTTTTATTATCTTTTTTTTTACTAAAAAAAACTTTCAGCCTTTCCACTCTGGTGAAGAAGGACGAGCAGCGGAGCTATACTATGTGCCGCCATCTATCAGCGACGGCGGCAACCAGGCTGGTTGTCTGGTTGCCGCCGTCGCTCATAGATGGTTGTAGCTGTCCACAGCTTGGTGTAGTTTTGTGACGACGTTTGTTTGATACCGGACACGGAACTGGGGAAACTAATCCTTACCAGCTATGCTGTAAAAAAAAAAAAAAAAAAAAAAAAAAAAAAAAGCGAACGCTCATTTTTTGTTTAAATGTAGCATTAGAGGTCCGAACCAGATGCAAAAATTTAAGAACGAAAAGTTTTCTTATTCAAAAGTTACGTTTTTTTTTATAATATTTTGTATGGGAAATGGCGGCCGGCGGACGGAGTTCTTAACACATGGGGCTGAATGGCGTCAGCTACCAAGAACGGGCCTCATTTTCCCATTGATGTTTTCAGAAAATCACCGTAACTTTTGAATAAGATAAAGATCCGTTCTGAAACTTCGACATTTGGTTCGGACCGCTAGGCTATGTGGGCGGAGAGTGAGCATTCAGCAATGCGCAGTTTCATTTTGCGGGAAAAAAAAAAAAGACCCGTTAATATTTGGGGGGTAACACGCTGTACACGCCACTGACCTCCTAAAGATGCGCTTCCCCTCATCGTTGGTCTTGTCCAGTATCCTCTCGGCGATGAGCTGCCCGAGCAGGCTCGCAGTCAGCCCTGGTTCGACGAAGAAGACGCAGTGGGCGATGTGGAAGTTGAACTCGGAATCGTGGAGCCAGATGGTGTCGATGGCCGACACGAAACGCTTGTCATCCTCGCAGAGCACGCCCTCGCGGGCCGACGCGCACGACGTGCCGGCGTGCCTGAGCACCACGGCCACGGGCAGCAGCGAGAGCAGCACTAGCACCACGGGCAGGCCCACGATGGCCGCCAGAGACACGAAGGCCACCGAGGCCAGGAAGGACCAGGTCAGGTTCCGGTCCACCGGGTGCGTGAGGATCCGGATCGGGGCGCTGCGCATGTGTTTGGGCGTCGCCGGGGGATCCAGCTGCACGGACACGTGGTTCGGGTCCGCCGGGGGGCTGCCGGTCTTCTTGCGCGGCTCGCCGTCGGCCATTGGGCGAGGGCAGGGGTCACCGCGGGGTCCGCTCTGTGCTGAGGCCTGGAAGCCCATCGGCCATCGGGGGTCTCCGGGCGCCTGCGTGCAAGACGGTGGCCAAGGTTCGAAGCCGCGCTCACGCTGCTAAGGGACACTGTCTGAGACACCCTTTGTCTTGCTGTCACAAAATAAAATATCAGCTGACATGTAAGCATGCTTCGAACGTGCTTGAGACGCAGATTCTTGCACATGACGTCAATCCGGCCCCATTTCTGTTGGCCCGCCTCGTTAACGGTACCCTCTCATGCGCCATTATGTCTGGCCAAGTGACGTCAGTGCTAGCTAGGTGTAGGATCGGGACAGCTTGGACTTACTAGAGGAAAACGTGAAAGTACACATCCCAAACTTTCTTGGGCGTCACCGCCTCGGCGCACGCACTAAAATGAGAGTTCCAACTGAACAACAACAAACATCGAAATGCCCTGGGAATATCTTAGGTGACAGTCATAAAGTATCAATAAGCAGTAATTAAACTTTCGGACACGTATAGTTTTTATTCCACGGCTTTACAAATTTGTTGCATTGAATCCTACGGGCCACATTCACAAAGTTATCAACTTCTGTTTTTCTTAACAAAAACATCGTAACGTTCCCGAGAACTGTAATTACCAGGGTACCATAGAACGCAAATCAATTAAAAATTTTGATATTTCCTTGAAAACCTTTTTTCCACGGAGTGTCCCAAAAAGTTGGCCACGAGATAAAAAAAAGAGATAGAAATATCGCTGGACTGTGGTTTAATCAACGAGCTTGGATTTAATACTTCTTACTCTTAATGTACCTGGAATATCTGCTTCTTTTCCTTCATTATAGGAGCTATAGATACAATTTAGTTTGAAAGTACGCCTTTCGTTGAAATGGCGCATATCGTTGCACAGCCCCTTTAAAGGGGCAGTGCAACTGTATTGGATAGGAACGTGTCTCACTTTACACCAGCTTACTGGCACTAGTGGTACCCAAGAATACTCGAACGCAACGCCACTGACCAAGAAGCGTCTTCACCGCGGTGGAGTTCCAAGGGTAAAAGCGAACCTTTTCTTTCAGTCTCTACCTCGCAAAACTTGATGACGGAGCTGTGGGGACAATGACAACAATGCGATCCCCGCGAGCGCGTCATCAATCTTTGTAATCCCCGCTGTGACGATATTTAAATGCTGCTTCCACAGTGGACATGAAGACTGCGTAGGCATTCGATTTTGTCTCTTGACAATCAATACCTGGACATGCATTCGGGTGGTGACTCGTGCCCAATCGCTGGGATGACGGGAATAGCCGAACCTTAACAATGCGTGGAACTCATCGCGCGCGCCCTGTGCTCTGCCAATCCCAACGCGTGGCTATGTTAAAAAAAAAATTATTGGCGGCATATGATCGGCTCCAGACCACGTGGCCACTTTTTCTGGCTGTGAGTTGAGGAGGTAAGGCCTGTTCACACATGCAGCGGAGCGCTACAAGCATAGCGCTGACCTCGCGCTAAGCGCGTGCTGACAGTAAGCATTCACCAGCTTTGTACCGCACCGTCAAAACTGTTGCTCATGGCAGACAATAAGTAGCTGACGGCACGTGAGAAGCGCTACATCAGCGCTTCGCTGCATGTGAGAACCGGCCTGTAAACGGTGTTCGTTTTTCTCGGATTTTTTCGGTGACTGCAAATGCGCACTGTAAAAGAAACAACAATGTCTGTTTCATAGTTATAAATGTCAAGGAATAATTCTAAGCTGTATTCATTGAACCAAGAAAAATTGGCGCATCACCCCTTTAATGTCCTGCCACGCGGCTATCTTTTTTTAATTTGAGGGTTATGCCATGAATGTATACACCAACTCAACTTGCTGACGTCATACGACCGCGGTGGCGCTGCTGTCGGTACTGCGCATGCGCTAACGCTTCATTCCTCCCAAATTTGGCTTCTGCGCATGCGCAGTGCCCACACCTGTTGTGGGCAAAGCGGGCTTGTTTGTAAACAGTGTGTTGGTTTATAGGGTGCTACTGCGATTTTCGCGTTTAGTTCTTGTCTTGTGTCTTCCATTTGTGTCGGCTAATATGCGCTTCAGTTCTGTACAGATGTTTTCACACAGGCCTACCAGGAGACCTATCGGATACCCAGAATCACGTAGGCGGGAAATCTGCGTTTCAAAACTTTGCCCAATATTGTGGTGACATTGTTTCGGGCAGATACAAGAGCTGTTAGGACCAACCAAAGGATTTGTTCCATTTGCGTCTGGACATTCCAAAATTAAAACGAAGTGCTGCCTACACCACTCCTGTATCGGCCAAACAAATCTTGTGAGCGCAATATTAGGCAACATTTTTAAAAGCAGATTTCTCGCCTACAGTGATTCTGGGTATCCGATTGGTTTCCTTGTAATCGTGTTTAAAAACATCTGCACAAAACTGAAGCGCATATCAGCCATGACGGGTGGAAGAGAGAAAACAATAACTAAACAAAAAATCACGGCATTACCCTACAGTTATGGCATAACCCACAAATTAAAAAAAGATAGCCGCGAGGCAGGATATTAAGGCCATGTGCTCTGCTCCAAACAAGGCGTATTCTATGCGCCGCAAAGTAATCTGCAAAATTTTAACCAGAAGAAAATGTGTAACATTTCTCACAAAACCCAGCACGCTCCTGTGACACAGGAGTTGTTTACAAGAATCCTAGCTCTGTCATGTGGCAAATGTTACATCAGTCAAACTGGCAGGTGCGTAAATGAAAGGTCAAGAAAACATGGGGCACCTGTCAAGGGAACTACAGAAGGTCATCTACCAGCTCATAGCCGCATCTGTAAATACAGTGCAGCGTTCAGCAGCATCACTATCCTTGCAAGAAAAAAAAAAAAAATCCCGTGAGCACGAGAAATGCTTGAAACTATGGCCATCGAAGAAAACAAAGCAAGATGCGTCAGCGTGCCTTCCATCAAGCTAAACACAAAAAAAAAATCAATATTTGCAGGTATTTTACGTCCCGCTTAATTGCGGGTCCTTTCAAACTAAATTGTATCTATAGCTCTTAGAATGAAGAAGAAAAACAAGCAGACAGTCAAAATATACAAATAGGAGGAAGTATTAAACCACAGTTGGTCGTCCAGCGATATCTCTGTCTCTTTTTCTCTCTGTACTTGCAGTTTTTTTCTGTATTAAGTTCCAGCTGGCCCTATCTTATACTCTGTTCACCCTTAAAGGGGTACGAAAATGAAACGATGTGGCCGCGAGCTTTTTAATAAACGTTTATTATTTCTCCCTCTCTTTCTCTCTCTCTCTCTCTCTACCTCTCGCTTCAAAATCGGCCAGCGAGAAGCGCGGTGCGTATCCCGCTCGTGACGTCAATGGCTCCAGCACGGCCAAGGGTACTGTAGTTGCGAGCGTTGCCATTTGGTGGCGTCAACGAGTGACAATCTCGCCTATTAGTAATATCTGAGGACTCGACGCCCTATGGCCTATACATATCTTGCCCGCAACGTCATTCGAGGCCACGCCGGTATTTTATGTGCCACGAGCGTTCGGTTTACCGAGTTAGATTCACACCACCGTTCGAGTGAACCAGTAACTAGAAAAAAGAACCGCCAGTACCAGTAGTGGCGACGACACCTGCAGAGCTATGTACTATTCACTGCGCGCCATATTTGAGCGCGTTGTTTACAGCACGTCCCCCCGGGGAAGGGGGGGGGGGGGAGGGGGGTATGGTTGGTTTGGCAGAGGTGCTGGCATCCTCAGATCAAGCTCCTACCCTAACGCCTTCCAAGAACGGCGATCTTGATGGCGTGGAATACACTTTGCGGAAGCACTGTGGATATTGGTATATAAACGTAGTAGACTCGTTAGCGTTCTCCGCCAAGTCGCATTCAGGACTAAAGGCCGGTTCAGACACTTGCGTTTGAGTGCATTTGACTGCGTTGCGGCGAGAACCGAAAGCGAGTCACCGGCACATCTGTGCTTCGTATGAAGCGTGGAATCCAATTCAAGGAATCTTCTTGGCACGCGATATAAGCAGCAGGGATGTCCTGGTGTCTCGCTTCCGCAACGCAGTCAAACGCAGTCAAACGCAACTGTGTGAACCGGGCTTAAGTAACTCCACGAGAGAGCCATACCGCCGCGAGCTGGCGCTGCTTTTTAGAGGCCGATGACCTGGCGGCATTCCAACGGAGCTTCACACACCGCCACCAGGCGCAGTCTTGATATATGTTTATCTGGCCGTTTTAAAATCAGTTTTCTTGACTTTTCGGCCGGCAGCCCCGAAACAATAGTCTAGACTAGTGTTCCTAGGCTGCCGTCACAACATAGAGACCATATATAAACAAAGAAATAAGAGCAAATATTTTTTTTTTTTTCCGTACCTCTTTATGCTGAGACTGCAGTCTGCAAACAGTGCCACAAGCACGAGAGCTAGAGGTCGCTGCTTTGAATTGTTCTTCCGCAGAACGTACATTCGCGCTGGAAATGCTTGTATCAAAGCCAGGCGCCCGGCTTAGCTCGCGCTTGTACAGGGTGTCACAAAAAAAAAAAAAAAAAAAACTTTGCACGTTTTTTTTTAGCGCAAAAATAAACTAGGTATCGCCGAACGCTCATTTTCCGCCCAAAGGTAGCGCTAGAGGCCACAACAAGATGCCAAAGTTTCAGCCCGATCCGATACCGTAATCAAAAGTTATAAGTGATTTTCTGAAACTTTCAATGGGAAAATGGCGGCCGACGGAGTTTTCGAATACATGGGGCTCTATGGCACCAGAAATCGAAAACGGGCGAAATTGGGCTCCATTTTCCATTGAAAGTTTCAGAAAATCACTTATAACTTTTGAATAAGGTATCGGATCGGGCTGAAACTTTGGCGTCTGGTTGTGACCTCTAGCGCTACCTTTGGGCGGAGAATGAGCGTTCGGCGATGCCTAGTTTATTTTTAAGATAAAAAAAAACTGAATTTTTTTTGTTACACTTTGTAGCTTTGGCTGCGGCCTCAGCATATGTGAACAGAGTATAGTATCATGGATCAACTATACTATGGGATACTTCAACGAAATTTGAAATATGCCCGTCGTGTTCAAAAATAGGTTGAGTATGATCCACAATATCCGTAAATGACAATCGCACGTTTGTATTTTGAGCCTGGTGGCTGTATTTTTTGGTATAAACGACCCACTCTGGCAAGCGCTCGGAGATGACCCAGCGGAGACCACGTGACATCCAACGCAATCGTGACGAAGGTCATCTTGGGACGAGCAAAGCTACGGCGAGGCTGACGTCGAGAGGATGGCCTAGTCGTTCCAGAGCCTTAGTCGTTCCAGCCACCGAAGCGGCTGCTTTTGTACGAATTTTGAGTGACGGATTAATCTTTTATAATCTGGTAGGGGGACAATAGCGACTTCTGCGACACACAAAAGGCATTCTCGGGAAGAGGGGAGTTCCTCCTTCCCCTCTTCTCTCGTCGTGGCCGGAGGCGAGACACTCACCGTCACTAGCTGTCAAGGTTCCTAGACGGGCATTACAAGCGAGGCGTTAGCGACATCCATCAGGTGTTCTTTGCTAATCGTTTAATTCATTTTAAAATTCCTTTTCGAGACTTTTTTTAACAAGATATTGGTATGTTCGATGTGATACTGCTCCTTTAAACAGCTCTATTGTGTTCTTTATGTCCCTACTTGTCTTTCGCGCCAAGTAAAATAAAATCTGCAATATCTGTAGATCATGCCTGGTTATATTGACTAAAGTAGAAGTTTGGGCTAGTTGGTATTTCATGATTAAAGATTAAAACAGCGCAAGGACACGGACAAGAACAAGAAGGTAGACGTTGTTCGTCTACCTTCTTGTTCTTGTCCGTGTCCTTGCGCTGTTTTAATCTTTAATCATGGTTATGTTGACTCTAAAAGAAAAGTAATCAAGCAAGTTCGGCATCGCGCCACAATTTGTGCAAATACAATTTTATGTGGAATTCAACGTCAAAACAGTACTTCCGCGGGAAACAATGCATCCGTCGCTTTTCGTCTTCGTGAAGCTGTGAACTACCGATCTCGGCTACAGGACTTTTGGGTCCACAAAATATCACGCTCAGTAGAAAATTCGCCTTTTCCACCAAAATACTGGAAATTATTTATTTTTCAAACAGGTCGGGTGGTGATGCGTGTTTGAGTGCAGGACCGTTCACTGGGCACTCGTTTGCTCCAAGAGTGCAGTGCTGCCTTTCATGCTGCCTGCGACGAGTGTTGAAATTTGAATATTGTGGAAATAAAATCAAATAACACTCTTAGAATTATTTTAAACTTGCGCTTTATTCAGGCATTTAGATTCTGATCGTACCTTTTATTCATCGTCGTCTTCGATGAGGGAACAACTTGCCGAGGAGGCCGCGCTGTCCGCGGACGCGTCTTGACAGATAAGGTCGCGAATGCTTTTCACGAATCTTTAAAGACCAAGCATAAAAATGAAAGACGTTTACAAATCTCTGTAGCACGAAATTAGAGCGCAGCCACCGTTTACGCCAATAAAACCAACTTTATGTTGTTAGCAAACGTCTTGCGAGAGTTGCAGTATTTTTAATTATGCCTAATAAATTAAATGTTTATGACTAATTACCCAAATTTTTAAATGTATGAAGAACCGAAATGTCAATTGGAAAGTTCTAGAGCTCCTTGAGAAACACCCGAATTAGCTGTTTGCAACGTGATACGGCTCGCGTGGCTTTCTTCTGACTAGTAATAAAGCTCATAAAACATGACAAAATACCCCGTGTTAAAGCGCCCGCCCCATCATAAACTGAAATTCGAATGTCCCGGGATTTGTTTTCATAGGCGGAAAAAAAAAAAAAAGATGCATGCAAAACGCGTGCCCCACGCTTTTTTGTTTATATCAGAAAAGAACTGCCCTTTGTTTTATATACAACGGTTTTTTTTTTGTTTCTTTTTTCACCTACTAGATATTAGGAAACAAAAACGTGAAAATGAACTCAATTGCGTTTTTCTCCTAAACAACGAAAGATGTCAAATTAAACTTGAGGAAGAAAACGAAAAGGGACGGAACGGAACGGAAAACGGAAGGGACGGACAAACACCCGAAAAGGGTGTTTGTCCGTCCCTTCTCGTTTTCTTCCTCAAGTTTAATTATCCCTACCAACCCGCTCGTTCTGTCTCTATGTCAAATTAGATATTTATATTAAAATTGATACTTCAATGACTACTTCTTTGAACAGACCAAGTTATTTGTGCTCTCACAACAGCAAGAATCGTCCTCCAGACCAATGCTGAAAAAAGCCAATCCAACCCGTTGGAAAGAGCAAGTGCCAAGCTCGCTCAAAAGTCAAAACAGCTCATCGGTTGGTTCAGCTCCTTGTCGCAGGTGTGCCGGCTGGCTTCTGGATAATATTTTCAAATCCTTCAAGCTTTCATTTTCCCCACCCCAAACTTGCCCCCCCCCCCCCCCCCCCCCAAAAAAAAAAAAAAAAAAAAATCAGGCAGCCGGCAAAAAAAAAAAAAAGAAAAGAAAAATGGCAAGGAGGAAACGAGAGGCGATTTCCTCCTTTCACAGTGGCGAGAAGGAAAGTGGGGGTCGGGTTCCTTCTCTCGGCTTGCGGACCGCGAGCTATCCCACGCTCCATGGATTTGAGACGTGCATTTCGAGCGCGAATGCACGTTCTGCGCAAGAAAGCAGCGACCCCGAGCTCTTGTACTTGTGTCATTGGCTGCAGTCTCAGCCTAAAGGGAAGCTGAAGATGTACTTGAAAAGGTGTCGGGGGTGAATTCTAGAGTATTGTTTATCCCTTGATTCTGAATATCACGTGCGTTTTCCCCGAAGGTGTAACAAAACGCGAGAAAACACGAAAAACCTCCGACCAGTCGTTACGTCATAAAAGGATCTTTGGGTCGTCAAGCGCGTGGGCAGTACGTGCAATTGCAATAGACCGATCTCAGCAGCCAGTTTGACTACGTCCACCGCTGCCGCAATGCATCGAGGGAACTTTAGTCTTTCTGCACGTGCGGCAACCTGGCTGGAGCTCTGCGCGTGTGGAGCACGAGACGGCACGAGCCCTCTCGTGCACCGCCGTCTGCCTCCTGTGAACTAAAGTTATGGCGGCGTCAAGCATGCGCCGATCGCTTGGTGAGATCGGTCTATTGTGACGTCTTTTTCTGACCTTTTTGAAAATGGCAAGAGTGCGCGTGCCTGAAGATGCGCGAGAGCGGAGACTCCGAAGACTTGCACCAGCTTGTCTGCGCCTTCACTGTGGTTTCCTTTTATGACGTCATGCTCCGGGAACGCTCCAGCGGCACTTTGAAAATGATTTTCTGCAGCCTCCGTGCATCAAGTTGAAAAATAATCTCGATATTCGTGATGCCAGAGGCCAAATGAAGACGATTTAAGTGTTTTTACTCAAATACAGAACCGCTTCAGCTTTCCTTTAAAGAAACCATGATACGATTTTTCTACTTTCGCTACATATTACTTAGAATCACCCCCTAACGTTCATAACTGAATAAACTCACCTTAGGTGTTTTTTTTTTAATATGAGCAATGGCAGCCGTTAATTTTTTTTTTTTTTTAGAAATATGAGTTTTGTTTATCTCCTCAATTCGGAGCCAGAACAAGCGACCACGTGGCAAAGTGGAAAACACCGTGCTGAGCTCCATGAATTATTATAGTTCGGCCATTCTCATCCCCGCAGTGGTTGGACACGAGCCACTATCCGACTGCCCGCCGAGGCATTGATTGTTACGAGCCGCAGTCGAGTCCTTACTCATTTCTCGTCCATGAGCCGCGCTCGACTGTCGTCAGGCGGGTGGTTTTGATCCCAGAATTACGTCATCAAGCTTTGCGAAGGAAAGACTTAAATATATAATCCCCTTTTACCTACGCAATTTCACCGCGAAAAAAAAAAAATGCTCTTGATTCAGTAGCGGTTTATGCGAGTATACCTGGGCCAGACTAGGACCAGTAAGCCTCTGTGAAGTTATGAAGATTAAACAATTAGAAAGGGGAGACACAGACGGGATTATTGTCTCTTCTGTGTCGTCCCCTGCGTGTCTCCTCTTTCCAATGGTTTAAACGCCACCAACACGCTCAAATAGTACGAATCACGAACATTCCAATCCGATATCGTTTCCCGAACTCAAACCCATAATTTTCTCGTAGTGTAAAAAAAAAAAAAAAAAAAAAAAATTGCGTTGTGGGTATGTTTATACAGCCTTGAAGTTCGTCTGCCTAAACGAGCGACTTGTCTCTCACCTGTAGATGAGCAATGTAGCCAGTGCAGCACAACCGCTAGCCTGGGGTCTTTAACGTGCACCATTGTCGTCGTGTCTGCAGCTAATACCATGTCTTTTGTCTGACGTATAAGTGCGTCAAGCCGCACTTACTGCCTGTAAGTGCGGCTTTACGCCAGCTTATCAGGAGGGGATCTTGTCCACAGCAAAGGGAAGGGCTGGTCTGGTCTTATAGACACTCAGGCTGTCTCGCGCCGCCGGAGTCACTATGAAGAGCGGAGACCTGCAATGTCTGTCGCGCACTGGTTTTTACCGTAAATTGAGAAAGCTTTCATCACGTCGGGGGACAGGTTGAGGCTAAACATTGAACTCAAAAGCGAAGTGACGATATGTCTTTTTTTTAAATTTAATCCGGTAGATCCAGGAGCAGATCACTCTATGGTGTCTGTTTATAATTACTACCCTTAAAAATAAAGTAGATTTTGTTATCTGAATTGTATGCAAAATAGCAGCTATAGAGGCTCCTTATTAAGAGAAAGAGAGCGCAAATAAATATCTAGCTAAATCGATGAGCCTTCCGCCGAGGCAACAGCGCTGCAAGGGACGGGAGAATCGCATCTTTATTCTTCGTTAATTTATGCGTACCTTCCGCTCTAACTAACGTCCCGCAAGGGCGGTAACCGACCACTCGCGACCCGAATGTTCCAGCGACGTAAACAGTGATCTCTAAACGACCATTACTCCAACGAGCTTGGCCGGTTCCCTTCGATTGCGGACTGCTGAAGCGATGTTGGTATATCTATATCCCAGATCCCCCGTGCAGTTTCCCCGGAGATCCTGGTTTGTTTCCTTATTGGCGGGAATTCCTCCTACGGACTACGTTTCGTTAATGACCTGCACGCTTCCGAAGCGATCTCTCTCTCACTGCTCCCAGGGGTCGTGGTGGTGAGGAACGAGCGATTTAGGACGGAAGCACATTTCCCCGAAGACGCGACCGTTTCGCAGGGCCTGTCCGCATTAAGGCTCGTTCACACATTTGCGTTTCACAGTGAGCGAAGACGTTGTGATCGTCTCTTGCGAGCGCTTGCGACAAGGAGAGAATATATTTTATTGAGGTCATCAAGGATGACTTCGGGTGTTCATCCTAGGGTGGTCCCAATGTCCGGGGTCCCATTGGCCTTGCTCGCCTCATCGAACGCGATACTGACGAGTAAAACACACTTGCGCCACCTGTCAGGTACCTATGGAAATGCGTATTACCATAGTCACTCACACTTTCTTCTTTTTCATTATTATTACTCTCTTCCCCCCAAAAGCCATGTAGCGACTCGTTCAATTATAGTGCAATTAAATGCAAAGGTGCAAGCGAGCTCGGCAAGGATGACGAAAATAATCCCTGGAGAAGGGGAACAAGAGGGACAAAGGACAAACAAAAATCTCCAAACACAGCTAGGTGACTGGTGCGCGACCAGAACAGAATCCGCATGGTCCGGTTATCGAACCCGGGACCCCTCCATTTCCAGTGGAGCGCTCTGCCAACTGAGCTAAACGGGGGTTAGACGTCAGTAGAGCAGGCGGTTTTTTTCGGTCACGCACCAGTCACCTAACAGTGTTTGGAGATTTGTGTTTGTCCTTTGTCCCTCTTGTTCTCCTTCTCCAGGGATTATTTTCGTCGTCCCATCGATGGAGATCCCCATATCTCCCGGTTTCCCCATTTCCCTTCACCCTCAAAATAAAGAAACAAGGTAAGTCCCGGTAACTTTACCCCTCACGTCCTCAGCCAATGAGAGTGCATCATTAAGACCTATTCACGCACTTATTTAGGACCCAGTTCTTGCCCTCTCTTACGACGACAGTACACACTGGCACGCCTGGCGCCATCTAGTAGGTGAAACTGCATTTCACTAGAGCGAAGGTCACGGTATTTGCGAGACCAAATTTACGCACTGTCTACAAAAAATGGCCGTTTATCAAAAGTTTTTTCGAAGAAAAAAAAAAAAGAAGAACGGTGCGCGCAAAAAGTAGGAAATTTTCGGGATTGCCAAGTGCTCCACCCGATAGGTGGCGCCAGTCACAAGTGTGTGAACCAGCTTTCAGTCGATGAGAACTCCAAAGAAGGAATTACTAAGCATTTGAGGAGCCTGCATTTCTTAACAGTGACTCTCGCAGTATTGTCAAGATCAAGTGTACGCACTATGCCGGAATATCATTCCGTGGGAGACCCCTTTTTTAAAGGCCCAATTGTAGAACCTCGCTTCTCTGCGGGTAGGTAAGATAATCCTCTCTCCCCTCTCCTAAGCCGCGAGGGGAGCCAGGTTGGGGCAAGGTAAACAGTGGAGAGGATCTGGGAAAGGAGGAAGTGGGCAAACGTGGAAAGCGCGAAGTACACCCTTCCGACGCTTATCTCCCAGGCAAAGAGTGCCAGACCACTGGTCTGTGAGCGTCTGATATTTCGCGGCAGAAGATTACTGTGTATGCGCAGAACTTCGTCCCACAGCCCAGCAGACAAAGATATGGGCGCACAAAAAAGGTTGCTAAGAGCTTAAAAAGCACAGTTCTCCCCTCCGAAGTCAGTGAGGTTGTGGCCGATCAGGAAGATCCCCGATGAACAAATCACCAAGAAGCCACGCCCTTCATTTCTTAAACCAGCAGCGACTAGATTTTTTTTTTTTTTTTAAGATAGCATGGCAGTTTTGTTGTCTCGCGAATATGCATCGTACGAATGGAGACAGATAAGGCCCGTTCACACTCTTGCGAACTCTTAAACCTGGGTTCCTTAAAACTTCTTAAACCAGAGGACACACTGGCGCCATCTATTGGGTAGCAGTGTAAACTGGGCGGTCCGGCATATTTTTTTATTTCTCTCGCGCATTATCCTTTCTTTCTTGGCTCGAAAAACTTTTGTCAATGTTATAAACGAGCCTTTCTATGGGTATTACGCACATTTGACCTCGGAAATCCCGCAAAACCTTCGCTCTTGTGAAATGCAGTTCCAGGGTCACCGCATAGATGGCGCCACAATGCCAGTGTGTCCTCTGGTTTAAGAAGTTTTAAGGAACCCAGGTTTAAGAGGTCGCAAGAGTGTGAACGGGCCTTAACGCTTTGTACTGGAGCGAACAACGCTGAGATCAGTGACGTCAGGGCATGAAGGAGCAAAAGGGAGCGATCGACCTCACCTCCCACCTCTCTCCCTCCCCTCCCCTCCCCTCCTCCTCCTCCTCCTCCTCCCCCCCCCCCCCCCCCCCCGCGTCCCCCGCGTCCCCCATCTCCCGAATAGATCCGACGCCTCTGGCTGAGACAGTCCAAACGCAGATTGGTTTGGCAGACCTTTTTCACTCTCGATTTTTCACCAACTGACCACGCGAACAATGACACGTCTGTGAACAAACGGTAAACTGCGGGATATTCTCCAGGTTGTCGATAAGCTACTTTTTGTTTTGTCGCCAGGAAGACACTGGTGTTTGTCACACTGACGAGAACATGTAGTCAACAAAGAGGAAAACCTGCGTCGCTGTTCGTCCTTCGGAACGGTTGAATTAGTCTTCCTCGGAAGACAATTGGCTCATCTGGACGACAGGCAAATATGACACGCTGCCTTCCAGCGGTACAATTGTCTGCCAGACGACTCGTTAACTGAGTTTGCGGTCCATTAGGCGGAACCGAAGCACATATTCCCCTAGCGATCGGCCCCTTTCCCCGAGTCCGACGCCTAAAAAGACTAAAGGGGAAACAAAGTACAACATAAATCTAATAAGAAAAACAAAAAGCGGCAGAAGCATGCAAGACGTTATGCGACCAGGTTTGTTTTGTACCGCTTGTTCTGAACTTTGCATCACCGAAGTACGGCGTCTTTGCGAGACCACCAAACCAAAGAGGTAAATGTCAGGCTCCGTAACGTGTTTTTTTTTGTTTTGGTTTTTATTCTCCGTTTTTCTGCATCGCGTCCTATGCAAAATTATCATATCGGAACATACAAGCTCCGAGACAGACTCTGGCTTAATTTTATTTTGCCTTAACGTCCGCGGACATAATAATCCAATCTGGATGTTTTGGACGTAATGCTCGGTCGTAAAATTGCATAGGACAGCTTCACTGGTGCCCGTCTGCAGTGTGCAGTTGAGCCCCGACCGGTTAGAAGAGAAAAACAGAAAATCGTTTTTGCTTAGATGAAGTTAACTTTTTAAATAAGGCAGAAAGTTGGGCGAGTTGGTTGATCATCTTACAAGATTAAACAACATAAACGGCACAACATTGTAAAGTTGGAGACACGGAAACAAAAAGGACGTACACAGCATCGTTTCGGTTTTACTTTATTATTTTGGTTTTATTATGCTGCCTAGTATTCACCACCGCGCTCACCTGAGCCCTCGATCTCCTTTCAGAAAACGAGACACAAGAATCAAGGAAGGCGCAGACACGGGGCTAACGTCCTCTCACTTGGGGTCCTAAGCCCGTCAAACACAAAGTTGGAGCCGAAAGTTCGCGGAGCGCGCCGATTGGACGTCGGCGAAAAAAGCGAGAAGTCATCGTCGTGACAGGCCAATCGGTGCGCTCCGTCAACTTCGGCCCCAACTTCGTATTTGACGAGTTTAGAGGCCTTGTTGGGGAGTATACATCGAACAGATAGGGAGGTGTGGGAACGTAAGGGCGAGGGAGCATTCCCTTTCGCTGCCCTCCTCCCCCGCAAGTCGTCTTGCGGTGCATTGCGGTAGGTGCGCCCCTTCATACACTGATGTGAAGATCTTGACGCAAAACAAATATCAGATAGCAAAAAAAAAAAAAAAAACTTTTTTTAATTGTGTGCGGATGATTTGTGCGTTAGCGCATCATCTGTATCGTATGGGAGTGACGAAGCAGGAATCATCAGGAAATGTACCAGATTTGTATGAAGGTGATATGGCGCGGTAGAAATTCTTTATTGTGCTATTTTGTGTCTTCGTTTCTCTTTCACTCCTTCGTGTTTTTTTTTTTTCAGTTCGCTAGAATAAACCTTCAGTTGAAAGTCAGCGCTTTGTCTGTGCCCTCGTTTCTTGTGTCTCGTTTTTAAAGCGTTCGCATCAGAACGTTCGTTTTCACGAACTTCCCGCCGGTATCAGTCCGTGCGTCCGTTTGTCAGCGCCATGCATGACGTCCCGAGCAAAGGGGGATGGTCAGGAGGTATAGTGTTTACAGGTTCAATGTATCACCAAACACCGCCTAGAAGACAAGGCCGCAGTGCTGCCATATTTGCGTCACCAGTGAAGGCTAACGCTGGACACAGATTCGAAACGAGTGCTGCGTCAGCGCTCGGCTTCGAGTCAAGTTTGAGCCAAACGCTGCCGCAATCATCGTGTCCAATCTGTGTCCAGCGTTGGCCTTCGCTGATGACGACCTTTCTATCAGCACTGCGGCTTTGCTTTCTAAGAGCTGTTGTTTGACCGCGGCGGCGGGGGGAGAGGGAGAGGGTGACGCGTGCTGACGTCAGCGTTTCGTACCAATACGAGCGTCGCACAGCTGGCGCGGAGCCAGAGACGAGCAGGCGCTGCGTCGCTTTGAAAGGCGGCCCAGCTCAGTTGCCGCTCCGGCGATGGATGTGGTTCTTTTCACGAGTAATATGGCTGACTGTATCCAAGAGCGGCGACGGAAGAAAGACGAGGCCACGCGTCAGCGACGTCAGGCCGAGACAGGAAGAGCGGAAGCGTCGTTTGGCTGCTGCCGCAGAGGCAAGGCGACGGAAGCGTGGAGCGGAAAACGAAAAGGAAAGGCATTAACAAACGAGAGGAGAGCGGATAAAGGAATGGCAAGGGGTCCTAAACGAATGGAAAGGGGTGAAAAGATGGTGAGAAACGCATTTCCAAGGGATAAATCCCATGATCGTCGAGCGATTGTTTTACGTTGTTTTAGTTTGAAGTTAACTAATAATCTTCTAATTTGTTATTTCTTTGAGTGCTTGTTCCAGAAAGAGCACTAAAACCAATCTAGGGTGCAAAGAGCTCGTTCGGAAACGGTGTGAAAACTCGCCAACAACAGTAAGTGCTCAACAGCAACATGCACAGCCATGGCGATGGGTCATTATGGCAGCCATAGTTGTGTCCGACATACTGGACATACAGGATGGCCAACATATTGTTTTATGCTGGTTATGAAACTCGCTATAGTTGTGTTAATTAGACAACCTAGTTTCATAACCCGGATAGAACATTGCATAACGACATCGTGGATTTGCCGTGTTAATTGTGTTAATAACGAAACCTAGTTTCATGACCCGCATATAACAATGCATGACGACATCGTTGAGCGGGCATCGACATCTTGATATGTGTTTTCAGTGCGTCTAATCGAGGCAATTTAGTTGTTCTCGACCAGATAAACAAATAACGATGATGATGATGATGATGATGATACTGGCCATAACCAGTGTGGCGTCAACTTCGATGTGCTCAGCACGCGTACCGTTAAAATCATGACCGCATTGCTAGCCTGATTGCTTGGTTGTTGTTGTTTTCGTACCCGCCTTGTTCTTACCTTTCTAAGTGCTGCCTTTTTATAGACGCTTTGGACGCACACCAGATTACAGCCGCCATTTCTGGACCTTCTTTCGTCTTACCGGAATGCCGAGCCACCGAAGCGGGTGTTGACGAGCCTCCCCAAGGGCCAATGCTGGGGAGAAGGACGCAGAAGAATCTATAATGGCGATAACATGTCCTGCTGTGGTAATGGTGAAGTGAAGCATAGCCTCCTCTATACTCACAAGCCTGGCATTTCGACGACGGAGCCGTAAAGTGCCCGGTCGCAGATTTGGAGCGCGAGGATCTGGTAGCACAGAGGATCAAGAGCCATTTCTCGGGAAACCTAGAGTTCCTGTATAGGCTCCCTACGGGAGCCAGAGTTTCGCGTTCACGCATGGCATGTGGATCCAGCTCCTCACGTGACTGAATTCGGCGAATAGCAGCGCCGCGCGTTCGAGGCGCGCGGCGGGCTCAAAAGCCTGGGAACGTACGCCGGGGCGCGTGCAACGTCTACTTTGCTGCACGACACTTGATACGGCTCCTCACGTGATCGGATCTCGGCGAATAGCGGCGAGGGCGGCACGCGGCATGTGGAATCAAACGCGCAACTCTGGCTCCCGTAGGGAGCCTATACAGGAACTCTAGGGAAACCTGGACGTCAGCGCACAGCTATTGTAGCGGCGAGCAACCTAAACACACTAGCTCCCTCGGGAGAAGTGTGTGATCGGCGTCTCGCGGCAGCGGGGCGCCAGTCACGTGGCTCTCCTCTCATCCGTTGTCTGCCGCTCCACCTTTTCCCTTTCGGCGGCCGCTTCTCGTGGCGATCAGCCAGGCTTTGTCAATATATAGGAGGCTCTGCCTTCGCAAAAGCCCCCGGTGCCTCGAGTATACACGCGAAGTCAAAGTACATACGTCGAAAAGCAACGAGCGCGTGCTGGAGGCTCTCAAAAGAGACGCTACCTTGACATTGGCTGTAGCCGGCACCCCGCTAGGCCTGCGCATGCGCACAACCATCCGAGTAGAGCAATTTTCATGCCGTATGGTTAGATCTCGGAAAGTTCGGTCCGAAGAGGACGACTTTCAGTTAAGGTGGGCTGAGGAGACTCGCCGTAGGCAAAGAACAGATCAGGCACGGGAGTAGAATCGATAGCGAAAAGGGCCTGAAAATCCTCAGAATCATGTTCAGGAGGAGGCAAAGAAACGACAACGATGCCACAATGATAGCGAATTACGCGAGCACCGAGCTGCTGTTGCTCGTACACGTTACGCGATAGCCTAAATGCACTAACTTTTAAATAATAGCGAGTTTTAGAATAGGGGGCCCCAAAGCTTTGGGTGCCCCAAACAGCTCGGGGCATCGCAGTGGGCATGCGGAGAAGTTCTGCGCATGCGCAGTGAGACGCCCCAAGCTGTTTGGGGCACCCAAAGCTGTGGGGCCCCCTATTCTAAAACTCGCTAATATGTCCTGCGTCGTTTTTGGTTTTATTATGTTTGATTACTGTGCGAGTGATGGTAATTTTTAGATATTAGTATTATGCTCTTGACCTCCTATGAAAGATAGCGCAAAATTGGCAATATTATTAAAATGTGAATTTTAGAATTACCGCGAATCCTTCTGCATTGCGTAATGCACTGAAATAGCAGTTAGTGGGACACTTCGCGGGTCTCGCATCGTCTACCGCACTCCATATCGACGCGGGGCGTTTTCGGCACTCCCCAAAAAGATTCCACATTGACGTCACGCCGCTCGACAGCACCCTGACGTCACACCGCGCATCACGTCACCTGCTACCTGGCGTCGCCTGACACCAGGACGTGACATTCTCATGTCAAGTACACGTTGCACGGTGACGCCACGTGACTTAATGACGTCGGGTGACAGCGTGAGTCACGTGATATCATGACGTCACGTGACGCTATGACGTTAGGTGACAATACGTCGTCACGTGACACCATGAAAGCACGTAGAAAGATAAACATGAGGCTGCTGATAATGGAAACAATAAAAACAAAGCGTTTTCGCTAATTATGCCAGAAAGGTTTTCGGGCGATAGAACGAACAAAGGCCTGTTCACACATGTAGCGGAGCGCTACGAGCATAGCGCTGACCTCGCGCTAAGCGCGTGCTGACGGGAGCGTTCACCAGCATTGTATCGCACCGTCAAAAATGTTGCTCATGGCAGACGGTAAGTAGCTGACGGCACGTGAGAAGCGCTACATTAGCGCTTCGCTGCATGTGGGAACCGGCCTTTAAGCTAGGTGGGCGCTAAGCCGGCGAAACCACGGGCGTGAAATTAGGTGGAGCTACACGCTTGAAACTTGAGTGCGCGATTTTGGAAGTGTTCTTCAGTGAGCACAAGTCGGTGTTAGTTTGTGTCCTATAACATTGCATAAGACGTTCAGGCCGCCATACCGACGACACGGAACGGTTCATGCATACACGTGCAATTTCGTTGTTCCCTGGATTTCAAACTTGGTCGCGCGATTTTCGAAGCGTACTTCAATTACCACGAGGCAGTCCTAGTTTGTGTCCAATAAATTTGCTTAACAGGCTCGCGAGATGCTCTCTACTTAATACACCCTTATTGGTTCCAAAAGCTATGGAATTTTCGTCCGGTGTGTTACTCGGTTTTTATACGAAACGGGCTTACGCTGACTCTATGGTGAGCGCTTGCACCTTTACAGTTCATTCAGTTCACCTGCTCCGAAATGACACCTTAACGGCTCCGACGTCACACCTCAGCTGTTCCAGAGTTTCACCTTACGGGTCGAGTAAGTGTTTACCATTTTTTTTTATTCCCATTTATGTCGTTTTTTTTTTTATTTGCCTGCCCGCCTACAAACACTCACAAAAAGGGGCGTTGTACGTAACTATATATAAAGAGCGATTCCGTGTTTCGCTAAGGGCCATTGTAACTGGACACGAGGAAACGAGACAAAACCCAGACAAATGACGTCTTCTGTTCTCCGCAAATGTCCTCCGGTTTCTGGCTACTGTCACGAATGTCGACAACTTCTTGCGTACCTCGTGTGATCATGCTTGACGAGTGAAACGACCGGAATGAAAATAAACAAAATGTAAAAGGTAGTTTGACCGTGTCCGTGCGCAGACTCATATAAGCGCGTATGCGGTCAAACAAAACAGGCCAGGCTTTTTCTGCGCGGTTCTCGATCATTTCTATGCACGCGTGCAGCTCGGACCAGGCAGAAATAGTCTTGGCAGATCGATGAGGACGTCAGACATGAAGCCTCGTCATTGTGCCGTGACGACGGGGTCCCCATGACGCGAGGCATTGATGGATTTTAGATTATCTCCCAAAATATACGTACCGGTTTGAAAGGCCAACGAAACAGGGCGGGCAGCCTCAATATGGATTAGGCACATCTCGTGTTCCGATGGGTCAGCGCCATTCAGATTTGTACCATGGGCCCTACGAGCGTGATTAATTACTTTGATAGGTAACGTTGAAATTGTATTAGGGTGACGTCATCTCGAATCGAGCAAGAAAAAATGATACCTCCAAAACACTGAAAAATACTTATGTTGGTGGAAAATGTGTGACTGGAACAAAACTGCAAATTAGTACAACGGGATATTTTTTGTTATTGAGGTGCGGGCTTCGAAAGGCCAGGAGGAACGTCTTGCCATTTTTACAGTTTTCACGAGCGACACTATTTGGAGTCTCGAAAGGGTTAGATTCTTTTTTTTTTTTTTCGCAACAATTATAACTTTTTTTTTTACTGTTTTAAGATTTCAAGGGTTAAAGCTATCTAGACGACTGTTCTTTTTTTTTTTCATAAAATTCTTGAATCTTTTATTTTTGACAATAATAGTCGAAGTTTGAACCGAGATAGGTTTCGATGTACAATTATTTAAGGCATAAGAAACATATCACATGAAAGACTGTATCTAGGCGAATTTAAAAATTATTGTTATAATATTGTTAATTTAGGTATCGTTTATATGGAAGAAACAACACTGTAAACTTGAGAAGAAATGCTAAAAATACAAAACTCAATGTCTTTTAAAACAAAACACGTTTTTTTCAATATTTTTATATAAAAAACTTTCTATGTATTCTTATATATGAAATAAAATTTCTTTGACATATATATGGTTTCGTCAAATTAAACAGTGAGTTTGAAAAGAAGACATATTTTTACCTCCATTCAAAGATGAAAAGATATGGACTGTTGCCAAATCTTTTACGTAATATTATATATATATATGCTTGTAACGTGACAATAGTATTTATGATATACATCATGTACCATTTAGAAAAGATAAGGCATAAGTGGTATGTTGGAATTTTAAAAACGTTCATGCACATCTCCAGTTCACTTATAAAATCATACTATTCACAACTTTTCTTTAAATAAATTTACTGAAACGTCTCTTTTTATTTAACAAGCAAAAAATTAAGTTTCACAAACCTCTATGTCAGGCAATGAAGGGTCGAGATAAATTATTTTCAGAAACCTAGCGGGTCGAGTGCGAAATTTTGCTTCTTTCATGCGGCCGCATTTTCACGTATTCTGGCGAGGCTCGTTTAAAACTTTTTGACTTTCTTTTTATTTGAGGCAATAACAAATCATACAGATAAACGGGGAAAATGCACAACAATACATAGCATTTTTAGTGTTATAAGCTCACTGTAACGTTTATGCTGATAAAAGAAAAAGTGATTTGAAGTGAGGTTAACATTACTCTTGAGGATTCGTTTTTTTTAATTTTTTATCACAACCCTGAAAGACCCGTCTCTATTTTGAGCCTTCACCCACCAGTGGCAGGATTGAATGTTTCTCACGAGGCTCAAAACATTTCATCCTTTTTTTACTGTGTCACGGTATTGGGCGAGGCATGCTGCTCCACTTTTGAGGAGTACAATTTCAGGCACTTTCGGGGCCACTACACGAGATAAATCATAAGAACTTCCAGTGGTTTCCAGTTCTGACGACCTGAGGTTGTGCAAGGAGGCTTGGTGCTTGAGGACTCTCCCCACGCCATTACACGCACTTTTGCCGTGTTTCGTAGCCTAAAAAATCAATTTTTTCACCTCTTGTCTCTTCGCCATTTCGTACAGTTGAAACATATTTTTGAAATGACTAGCCTCCCCGTCGGAGATGTGGACAAGGTGTGTAAATATCGGAATGTTTTCTTCCAGCGCCTCTTCAACTGTGCGCAGAGCAAACAGTGCGTGTGCTGTAGTGTGCACGATGCCGTCGCTGACAACTCTGAAGCTGTAGATTTAGTGCTCCGCTGTAGCGACGTAGGTGAAGATAGACACGATTTGGTTCTTCCAATGAAAGCATTGCACCGCTCGCGGAAGAACGACGCTCCAGTGTTCCACAAAATAAAAATGCAATAGGATGGTACGAGCCTTGAGATGCGACTTTTCTGACATCCGACATGCTCAGCAAGCCCTGATCATGTCGGATGAATTAACGGGGAAGTACTTTGTTACGCACTTTCTGAGCTCATTGCAAAATGCGTTCGCTCCAAAGCCAATGGGATTGCGCCTATTGGCAGATAAGAAGAAAACAATTACCAAATAAGCAGTGTGAACAGAATCACCTTTCTGAAGAGTGACTTTTTAGAGAGAGCTACGAATGGCGTAGTAATTAAATATTTAAACGTCGTTCGTGAACTAACTAGCTTTACGTCTTGTAGGCAGTATAATCACACATGTCCTGACCTGGAGTATATCTGCAATAGATGACTTCCATAAATCCATCACCGCGGGCGTCGCATTCTGGGAACCTTTGGGCCAGGAGCGGAGCGCGTATGGATTTTGCGATTCCCACAATGCATAACGTGGCATTACGCCGCGATGAGGCGCTTCGAGTTTTGGAATAAGTTTACTCCAAACGGCCACTGGCAAATTGCTCCAGGGAGCCAGAGGTGATATTGTGTGCATCAGGCTACCGCTATTCCAAGCGCACAGATATTGCTTGCACGTTCAATTTTGTTGAGCCCTTCCTCGCACTCGGTTCGAGGCTTGAGTCCACATATCAGTGCCATCTTCAGGGTGAGAAGTCCGGAGCATGATGCATCGAGGTTTGAGTCCACATATTACTGCCATTTTCAGAGTGAGAAGTCAGGAGCATGAGGCATAAGTTGGCAGTTCCAAATACCACCGCGGGATTGAGGAACCAGGACGTCCCGGGTTAAAAAGGCGGTCTACGTTGACGCTTCCAATCTTACTCCAATCCTGTTGCGATAAGGCTTTGAAGTTGCGTTTCGCTGCTCTGGCACGTAAGTTTGCCAAAAACTTCTAATTCCGTTTGTTTACACACGTACTTCTTAATCTTTGACCCCATACCGTACGCATCCCTTTGTTTACCAGGCAGGATTCTGGTTGTGAGACGGACACCTGGCTCCCTGGAGCAATTTGCAAGTGGCCGTCTGGAGTAGCTTCGTTGGAAGAAGCAAAGTGGAGAAGCCACCGAGCACGCACGAATACGAAACGGCCGCGACGCTAAGAACACGTCTCAACCATGAGGGAGGTAACACAGAAAAGGGGACGGACAACAAAGACTTTCACCTAGCATTGTTGTCCGTTCCCTTCTTTGTGTTACGTTCGTCGTGGTTTATACTGTTTATTAACACGCTAGTTTTGTACTTCAGAACACGTGCAGTAGCCAAAATTAACAGCGCCGAGGCCAAATTGCGGGAAAAATTTGGTTCGCCCGCGGCTCATGAGTAGCCATTTAGTGCGAGGTCTCGCTTCTTACACGATCGCAGCTCTCGGAACATAACGAGAATAAGACACGGAATTGCGAGGTTTTCCTAACGTCACCATCCCACAGTCGTAATAATCTCATTTGCTCCATCTACGTTTGCCGAGCACGTCTAATGTCCCTGCATTATTCAGCATGACCCGAGGAAGAAAACGGCGTTTTGGTCCACGTGCGCGAGCGGTCGGGATCGCCAACTCTGGCGCAGCGGACCAGTTGCTCGTTTGCCGACGAAATGGCCGGAATTAATACGTTGCTTCGAAGCTGTTCCCGGTAACGTTCTTAAATTGCCCGGGCCCAGCCATTTTGCCGCCTATGGAGAAGATTGCGGGACAACTGAGGCACTCGCTCTGAGCGAAAGCCCCTAGGTCTTTCTCATTGTTGACACAGGTTTCTTTTTGGGGATAATGGGTCTTTTAAACGGTACCACGTTACCGTAACAGCTCTAAAAATGTAGCGTTGTGTACGTTACCCTGACGTTATAGCTGCAGTGCTGTGCCGCCAGTAAAAAAAGCTCGTGATTTGATAAATATTTACATTCCGCGAAGATTTAGGTTTGCCTTTGAAACTCAAATCGCGCAAGGAAAATTTGAATAGCAGAGTGACAGAAAAGAAGCAAAACGTGAAGAAGCATCGTGACACGCCGCTTTTGTTTATATCTATAAATATAAAAAAAAAAGAAGTCTATCGCGATGCTTGCTCGCCCTTGCATAGAGAGGAATTCC
Organism: Ixodes persulcatus; assembly: GCA_013358835.2. Taxonomy (NCBI): domain Eukaryota; kingdom Metazoa; phylum Arthropoda; class Arachnida; order Ixodida; family Ixodidae; genus Ixodes; species Ixodes persulcatus. Next base: position 961,238 of record JABSTQ010011541.1, read on the forward strand.
ACGCATGATCTTGATCTTGGGTTTTCCGGGATATGCTTACGACACGTAGGTTGAGTTAGCGCCATAAAAATATGATCTCGACGCCCATTTTGGTGCCCCTTTAATTTCCGGAACAAAAGTCCCCCTGCGTGATTCTTCCAGACATCCAAGGCGCAATCCCAGGGGCCACAGACTGGCGTGCACGGTGGAGGTAAGATTGGGCCGTGAATCAGAGCAAAACAAACTGAAATACGCCACTTCTTGCCACCAGAATGTGCGCCATGCATGTGTTAGCTGCCTCTACTAACTTTACGGCGCTCAGTATCAAAAGGGCTTTGCGAAATGCCCACTTTCTAAATACATCCAGGCAGGAGAGTTGGGTCGCTCCGGGTGACTTGGCTTTCCCCAGGCCGATCAGCGGGGCGAACACTGGTCCTCAGGGTAGCATTCTTGGGCCCTTGTTGATTAATATTTACATGAATGGCATAATAAACATTGACGATAATACACAATTTGTAATTCATGCTGACGACACGAGCTTATTCTTTACTTCCACAGATTCGAAGGAGTTAATAGTCGGTTCAAATAACGTGCTGAGTAAGCTAAACCGTAGCCTCCTCTATACTGACAAAGCCTGGCAGATCGCACCGAGACGCGGCCGCCGAAAGTGAAAAGGTAGAGCGGCAGACAACGGATGAGAGGAGAGTCGCGTAACGGGCGCCCCGCTGCGGCGAGACGCCGAAACACACTTCTCCCGAGCTTTGGAATGTCCGCTCGCGCTCCTCGCGTTCCTCGCGCTACCGCTTCTTTTCCCGTCGGGTTTGAAAACCATGTTTCGGGTCCTCGCCACTGCAAAAGCTGTGCGCTGAATACCAGCTTCTCCGAGAAATGCTCTCTGCTACCAGATCATCGCGCTCCAAATCTGCGACCGGGCACTCTATGGCTCCGTCGTTGAACTGCCAGGCTTTGTTAGTATAGAGGAGGCCATGGCTAAACACATGGACCACATTCAATTCATTAAGAATAAACATCCAAGGTTGTGTTTTTCAGGCCTAAAGTCGTAGACAATATATCGAGGAAAACCTTATGATTGGTACATCAAAGGTGGGTATCGTACCTTCAGTAAAAAGCTTATGAGTTATTATTGAAGAGAATAGCGTTTGGAACAAACACATTGCTATAGTTGCTAAGAAACTTGTTCGCGTTGTTGGTGCTCTTACAAGTTTACCGGTTTTTTTTTCGGCCCACTAACATAAAATTGGTAATTTACAACTCCCATTTTCTTTCGCACCTTAGCTACTGTCATCTATTCTGGGGCAATACTAGCACTACCACGTGTAATACTAATAGTTTTTCTACTGGAGAAAAAGCTGTGCCAGCTATTTCCAACTCTAAATACGATGCTCAAACAGCCAGTTTCGTAAGCTTTGGAACCTATACTTTTCAATCTTAGCACACTGCTCAAAATATATTACGCAGGGAAATAAACAACAATATTAACTTTATTGAATAATTATCAAATTTAAGAAGAAACTACAAAACATATAACACTCGCCACAGTGAAACATGGTACATTCCTCACGCCTGCACCAACTATAATAATCGATCGCTGTCTTTCACGTCGCCATCCTTACTCAATTCTCTCTACCATTAGGATATGTAATCCCCGTTTCTTAGTTATTACCCATCTTTACCTGTTAGTTATTTTCTGTTTTCTTCTTATGCGGGTTTGCTCTATAATTTAACGGATATATTGTTTCATGTTTGCTATGTAAATATTACCAATATTGTTGCAAGTATGCCTTATATAACTAATGTATTAAATATTTCGTACTAATTCTGTTGTACTCATGTGTGTGTGTGTGTGTGTGTGTGTGTGTGTGTGTGTGTGTGTGTGTGTGTGTGTGTGTGTGTGTGTGTGTGTGTGTGTGTGTGTGTGTGTGTGTGTGTGTTTAGGGGGGGGGGGGTGCAGACTCAATCAAGCCGCCTTTTTGGTATCTTTTTGCTCGTACCCCCCGACATCTCGTAAAATTGATGTCAAATTAATTTTAAATTTGAATTTTAGTGTATACAGAAAGCGGGCCTCGTGGAGCGTTCCGAGAGGCATATACCGTCCGTTCGGAGGCTGGCTCTCCAAGGCCGTTGTCATATTTCGCATACATAATAAAAAAACATAAAATAAAACACACTGTTCGCTGCACATATGAAGACAGAATAGACTACTTCCAAAGATTCCTGCCTGCAACACTGCGCGCGTTGCATTATGGGGCATTTGTTGCCACGGAAAAGAGTGGCATGGTTTAGATTTCGATGGCCGCGTTGACGAGGTAGCGCTTCTCAGCACTGCATGAAAGTAAAGTCAGCGCTCGCTTACTGCACCCATTCATCTTCGGGAGAGCCCCCGTCGAAACAGGGACCTCCAGCGGCCGTAAGAACCTACCCAGACTTAGCGAGGCGCAAGGGTACGGCCGGCCGCATCTCATATCTTTCTGGGCTGCCTGCAGCCACAACTCCAGAGTGCATCGTGACCTTCCGGGGTCGCGGATCATTTAAGGAGCCTAGGAGATTGAGACGACGGAACAGGCTGATCGGCCCAGTACACGTCTTCTTCCTCTTCCTTCGTTTACCTGAGCGCAAACTCAGGTGCGTTGGGAGCCCCCGGAAAACGCGTCCCAGCATCCTATTTGTATGCGGAGAGCAAGTCGTCTGCTTCTTGCGCGGGAGCTGCGGTGACGTCACAACAACGCCAAGCTCTGATTGGCTTTGATTGAAAGGATAGGGGGTAGACCTCAAGGCTAGATGCCTTGAGGTCTACCAACTATTTTTTTTTTTAATCAGCCAATAAGAGCTGAGCGTTCTGACATCATCGCAACCCTCGTGCAAGAAGCAGACAAACTTGCGCTCCTGATTATATTTATATGTAACACCTGCCGTAATATAAATTTAAGAAAAATCACATATTCGAAAATGCGGGAACTGTATTTGCTTACGACGGGATGTCGTAAACGAGGTTGGCAAATCGACACCATGGCCATTGGGTTCCCAAGATGCCTTGCGCGACACTACGCCGCCAGGATCGCTTCGATGTTGCGAGAGGTATATTATGCACGGACACGCGTGAAGCATGTTCGAAGCAGCTTCATACATGCTTGCAATATGTCTACTGAGAATATGACCGATGTGACCGTCATACAAGCTCAGACAGTGCCTGCTCTCTTTTTTGTATGAGTATTTGCAGCGACACCGCGGCTAATCAGTATACAACTGGTTCGGGAATCAAGTCAGACTCCATCATTGTAACCACGGTTGGACCAAAGAGGTAAATAAAGAAAAAGTGACGTGTTCCCGCCACATCTACCAAATACTTAATTAATATTGTTTAAGGCTAGTTTTTCAGTGAATTCGGTGAACCTATAGCTGTCAGTCGAACGGGTTGGGTGAAAAACAAAATGTCTCCGGAAAAAATAATTTCGAAAAAGTGTTTCCAAAAACAAAATGCCCCTCCCCCCCCCCCCCCCGCCTAAAAAAAAAAGCATCGAGAAAAAAAGAACAGGCCCAGAAAGGATGGTGCCAAGTGTCAAAAGGAAAAGAAAGGGGTCGGTAAGAAAATATATATTTCACACGGAACCCATTTTTAAATGGAAGGTATTCACCTAGCACCTCGCAAATTTCCCCCAACATGGTAATTGCGTTCTGGTTTGCAGTGCTGTGTGTTTGTGTGTCAAAACTTTGTTGTTAAAAGGACGACGCCCCGTTCGGCGCTAAGGAAAGGGAGGCCTCCATCATTGGCGGCTTTTGGCTGCTGTTTGTTTTTGTATGAAACAAAAAATAAGCAACAGAGGGATGCGTTTGGACGTTTCGGCGTGAAGCGGAGAATAGGAGGTTTAGAAGCATTGCTGGTCACAGTCGTGAGCCATCCAACAACATGGAAGGCCCTCCACGCCTTACGTTCGAAGAACTCGATCCTAATCATAGATGCCCATGACCGAGTCGGCACTTTTCATAGAAAAAAAGAAAAGGAGCAAGTCAGCTCCTTTTCTTCCTGCGTGCTGTCGGCTTTACCATCCGATTCTAAGGTTCCTGCATGTATTGAGAATGTTCACGCCAGTGCGTTGAAGTGCACCTCTCTGCTTCTTTTTATTACAAAAATACGGCAGCACTTGAAACCAGAATGCGATTACTCTGATGGGGATTTTTGCGAGGATATTATCTTCTATAGCAAAATGGGTTCAATGCGAAAAAAAGTTTTCCTCGCCCCTTGGCGCAATTTTTTTTTTCTAGTTGACACTTGGGAGCATTCTTTCCGAAACAATTTTCGTAAAAAAGCTTATTTTCTATTATTATCTTTTTTTTTTTTTTCTGGGGCCGTTTTCTTTTTTGGGGGCCATTTTTTCTGGGGTCATTCTTTCCGAGGTGATTTTTTCCTACAGCCCAGTTGCACTTGAACTGAGAATTGCACACGCTTTCCATCGCCACAGAATCGTCACATCTCCATTGAAAACGGTAGCAACAGAGTCCGGGCTCTCGCAGAGCATTACCGTTTGCCCCTTCATGCGGTGCATTAGCGCATACACATCCAATATTAGTATTTCCTTTCCTTTACAAAAACGTACACGCTAATTGCATTCTTTTATTTTTTACAATTGGATTTTGTGATAACTTCGCGAAGCGTATTGACTATGACAAAAATGTCTTCCTTTTTTTTTTCTTTAAATAACATCCAGCGTATTTCGTTACCAAGACCATTTATATGGAATCACATAAATTAAATACAAACTTCGCGATGTTTGATACAGCACTATAGTGATCAAAAGCAAGTCTTTTGGCTTCATTTTTTCGCTTTAACTTACGTTTGATGCCGGAATTGATTGGACTGTCTCGCGATCATTATTCATTTCCCGCGTTAACGACTTTTCTTTCTACCCTGCACGCACAATAGAGAGAGAGAGAGAGTGAGACAAGCGTGAAGAAGTCTACGTCGTTGTGTGGTGGTAGAAATATTCACGCGAAATATATTTTCGAACCTATACTCCGTTTTCTTTTTCTTGCTAATTTTTTTTTTTTTAATTTGTTTTGGTCTTCATAGACGTGATGTACTGCCGGGCTTCAAAGAGTAGAAAAAAACGTTTTAAGCGATGGTACTAAATGTGGAAGCACGGTCGGGATGGCAGAACCGGGAATCACTTTTCGCGAGTGAATATCTCTTAATCTTTCGCTATCATCTCTCTCCCGTCGTTAATATTTTTTTTTTTCCGTGAGAACGGAAAAAAAAAGAAACGTTAGCTTTTTTAACTTTTTTAATCTATCTTTGCTTAGACCAATTTATTCTCCCAACTGAAGCTTCATATCTTCGTAGCTTCTTCAACTATATACCGACTGCATAACGCCAATGTGCGAGCGCGTTTTTTTTTTTATGCACCAGATGGAATGTAGGAAAAAGGTTACTTAAATTAATGGTAGACAACGCTGAGACAGCGGCAACGTGTGGCTGCAGTCTGCAGATCTATCACTCGGGAAAAAAAAAGGAGAAACAAAAAACTTTATGTGCGAGGAACTTGTCAAGCATAATAAAACGCTAAGAACGCGCCTCTCCTGAATTTGTTTTTCGTTTATTATATCGTTTTTATTTTCTTACGTGTGCACCTTCAAAATTGAGAAACACAAATAAAAGAAACAGATAGAGAGAAACCTATGACTTCCGCGAGCCGATTCGAGCGGCGAAGCGAAGCACAACTCGCTATGGAGGAGCGCCGTCCTATGGTAAATGCTTCACATTACCTCACAATTGTTTTTGGTTGACCGAACAGCCTGCGTACGGTTGAACGCGTTTACTATTCTCCGTTTACCCTAAAGCCTGGTTTAGACAGTTACCGCTCATTCACACTGGAAGCAGATCCGCGTTGGCAAAGCCGTTGCTAACGCGGTTGTATAAAGATCCAGTACAATTGCACGCGCACTTGATGTCATCGAGTCGAACGCGGTTCCGCTTCCAGTGTGAATGAGCGGTTAGGTTTGACTGCGTTGCGGCCGCGAGAAACCAGGACATCCCTGCTGCATATATCGCGTGTCAAGATGATTCATTGAAGTGGATTCCACGCTTCATACGAAGCACAGATGAGCCGGTGACTCGCTTGCGGTTCTCGACCACGGTCTTCTCGACGCAACGCAGTCAAACGCACTCAAACGCATGTGTCTGAACCGGCCTTTAAGCTGAGACTGCAGCCAAAGCTACACGCGCGAGCTAGCCTGTGCTCCTGGCTTTGAGACACGCAGTTCTAGCGCGAGTGCACGCTCTATGGAAGAACGCTTCACAGCAGCGACATCGAGCTCTCGTGCTTGTGGCATTGACTGCAGTCACAGCATTAAGGCCGATTCAGACATTTGCGTTTGAGTGCGTTTGACTGCGTTGCGGCGAGAACCGAAAGCGAGTCACCGGCACATCTGTGCTTCGTATGAAGCGTGGAATCCAATTCAAGGAATCTTCTTAACACGCGATATAAGCAGCAGGGATGTCCTGGTGTCTCGCAGCCGCAACGCAGTCAAACGCAGTCAAACGCAACTGTGTGAACCGGGCTTAAGTGTAAACGCAGTATAGTTCCGAGTTGCGGCATGGCATAGGTCGTGTCAGTGACACTAGGCTACGCTTATATCATATCCAGAAAACCCAGAGGCGGGATAGGAATGGCACGGACGTCTTTCAGTAAATTCTGCTTTATAGGCGGTAATAAGAACAGTTTTTGTTTTTCTACGCCTAGGGGTGGTAGGGATTTTTCGTCCCTGCAATGAAAGACGTCACGAAGATGAACAGATCTGCGGGTTTGTGAGAAAAGACAACTTCTCTGCAATCCTCCTCGCCCCCCTTCCCCCCCCACACTATGTCATAACACAAAGAATAATTAATTAAATCATTCAATGTATGCGTTAGCTGGTGGATATCATTTCTAGAGAAAAAGGTATTAGTGTCATGTACGTATATGTTTATAATGAACCTAGTTAAACGATAAGAGGCAAGTGGCTATAAATACTGTTGTGCGGTAAACTACAAGGCTGAAATTAGGAGCAAATAACATCATAACACTAAAGTACCAGGAAACAGGACGAGGAAAAATAAAAACGAACAGTGCTCTTGTACTTATCTTTTGAATGCAGTTGCATTTTTTTTTTCGGCAGCACCCCGGAAAAAATGCTGCTCCGTTACAGGAAGTGAATGTTCGGGAGAGTGATAAGTGTATAAATTGAGAAGAAAGACCAAAACTCTAAACGCCCCCAAGGGGGTATCGAACCCAGGACCCGAGGAACCCGACGCTCGACCGTTGCTCCAGTGGGGAAGCTCGGGAGGCGTGGTTTTTCGTTCTCCAACCAACACTGCGGAACGCCGCACCAGCGGGTTTTGTTCGCGCTGCACCAGGGTTCGTGCAGTCGAGGCGCAATCGAGGAGCTAGCGCTTGTGTCCGCCATTGTGCAGGCTTCCAACAACACTCCGAAAAGGGTCATGGTGCATAGTACTCGTGGCGAATATGCGAAATTCCACGACGGGAATTAACGGGATATGTGAAGCGAAAGGTCTTGGAAGACCGCCAGAAAATAAGACATTGTCCGCTTGATCTTATAGAAACAAACGACAAACGAAGGAAGGGACGGGACAGCTGTTTTGGCCCGTCTTTTCTTCGTTGGTTTCTGTAAGTTACAAATCCCCAATTTGTAATGAACCATGTAGAAAAATACAAATATCTGGAGGTCAATGAGTAAAAGTAATATCACTAGGAACGGGAAAATACATGAAGGTATGATGAAACTCAAGGCACTGTGGAATTGTAATAGATATCAAGTGGGGTATAGGAGCGATGGTGCCTTCTTTGTCGTCATCAGTTTATGGAAATTCAACAAAGGAGCGTCGGAGGAGCGTATGGGACCAGATGATGGAGGGACATGGCTTGATCGTCCTTTGATAGGGACAATGAGTAACTTGATATTTGAACAAAGGTTAATTGAAATGAAAGACTATAGGCACGAAAGTATACGTGAAAATATTTAAACAAAATGAACGAACCGAACCCCAAGGCTGACATTTAAAGACGCTATAGTGATGGGGCTGAGCAGACTAGTTCAGTGGAAGAGAGTCAAAAAAAAAAAAAAGAGAAAAAGTCAAAGGAAAAATTGCAATAGCTATCAGCTTTAGCAATATAAAAAACTTTATTGTAGATAAAAAAAAAGAGAAAAAGTCAAAGGAAAAATTGCAATAGCTATCAGCTTTAGCAATATACAGGACGCCAAGACATCTATACTTCAAAAGATAGACACATATGTGCCATACGATACGAAAACATAAAAGGATTAAAAAATCGAGGAAGGGGACGTCCCCGTCCTTGATGTTTTATCTAGTCGGAAGCTAGCTAGTTAGCTGGGAAGCTACCCTAACTAGCTAGCTTACCACCCTCTCCACTGGAGGGAAACAATAAAGTTTAAAGTTGAAAGGAAGTTGCAAGTACAGATCCCGCACAAGCCGCGCCTTCGCCGTCCATGTCTTCGCCGCTATTCTCCTTGTCTGACGACGAACGGTGTCCCATTCGACGTAACGGGGTGTCGGCGTATACAGCTCGAAACCAAGCCGACTGCGCTATAAGAGGCGACGCTGGGGCTCAGGGAAACGGTCATCTTACAGTTTTCTGAGCAAAATATCAGATGTCATCCGGGTCGTATTCCAAAATTTACTCGATCTTACTGGTAAGGGTTTTGTACTTTGGCGTTCTAAAACATGTACTAAAAGGTGTACCCCCGTTCCTGTGTGGCCTTCGCTCGAGCTGATTCCGCCGGTTGTACTTCGTTTTTTTTTTCCTTCTTCCTTCAAATGCATCTGAGTTGTGAGTGTGTGCTTCTCTGTTGTCCACGTGTTTCTCTTCTCAGTCCTTATCTTTTTGTGCGCATCTTTAACCATGTTCTAAAATCTACCCGCGTGCAGCGCTTATCAATCTGTGTTGTCGCGTGATCTCGACCCTCAGGAGTAACTCGGGTCCATTTGGGTAAGATATGTAACACAGAGCCATTGACTTGCGTTCGTAACGCCATTCCTGGCGCCGCTGTTGGAGCGATATCTCACGCTCTCAGTGATGGAAGCGGCATTTGACCTTTTGTTGTAGGTTCTGTAGCAGGTAAAATATAGGTTTGGAGCAGCTACTGACGCGTTTTGGAGCAGATGCCAACATCCGTTAGCACATCACCTAAAAATGAATAAGGGATTGCATCTCAAAGAGTTCATTTGTGATATTGCGTCAGGGGTTCCTCTTTGATACTCGAGCATATTACTTATTACCGTTTGTGATAGGAATGACAGGGCATTAAAAGGAACACAGTCTTCTTAAATAAGACTCTAGCCAGAGTAGGTTTCAATTACAATGGGGATTAAAAAATGGTTAAAAAGTGAATCATAGCGCAAGAGTTCATTGGGGCAAATCCTCTCTCCACCCTCCATTTTACACACGGTAGTTTGTTTAGCCTGTCAATATAATTTATGTAAAACGCCAGAAAGAACTAGTATAACGGGTAACGAGTCTACCAATAAAAATGCGTCCCATAAATTTAATGAACCTACCAAACTGAAGACTCTAATATCACACACTGCAAAAAAAAAAAAAAAAACACCCAAAATATTCTAAAAACCTACACTGATGCTTTAAAGGTGACACTGCTCTTTAGCGGCGTAGGAACTAGAGTTACGTCAAAGTTCGCTGCCCTTTCGATCGTCAGCTACACGGGAACTACCGTGACTATCGTATTTATCGAAATATATATAGACCCTCGTTTTCTTCTCTGTTTTTTTTTGCTGTTTTTTCTTCCTGTTTTTAGTTAGAGATTAATTTACATTTAGTACAAAGAAGTTCAACCCGTAATAATTCTGAGCATAATTTGCTTGCCTATCGCGCTAAGCCAGGCGCTCCCCGGGTCAGTCGCTGCTCCTAGCACTCCGGTGCAAAGCAGTGAAGCTCGACGCGCGCACGAAGGTTGACGCGAGCCCCGCAAGTGCCACGATACTCCGCAGCCACGGAAGGAAGGCATGTGGGAGACACCATAATCGAGTGATCTTATCAGGAGTACAAGACCCTGGTTCCGTTTAATCGCAGTAGCCGCAATCGGCGATCCTACGATTTTGCAAAGTTTTCTCGGACCCTTAGTTACTGATATTAACGACATCGTCTGGAAATTTAGACGATGTCGGCGATCAACCAGCCAGCGCATCAACCGGCCAGAGAGGTTGATGCCCAGCATCAACGGCTCTGGCCGGTTGATCCACAGCATCAAAGCGCGACATCACGGCATTCGTCATCTCCTTGTACGTGTTCTTTCGTCGGCTAAACTAATCAAGTGCAGCGAATGCACCCCGACGTGCGTTTTTTAGTATTTGTGTTTGTGGTTGTACGGGTTCGAGCCTTCGACTGTACACTGACCTAAGACGAAACAAACTGCACGGTGAGTAGAGACGCCGTGAAAATAATAATAAACGACCAATAATAAAACTTTTTTTTAAGTCCATCTCGCCGCAGGTGTGGCGCAACTGAGCAAAAATGGCATTTTGGCGCAAGATGTAGCAGACGTTCATTCATGGCCCAATTTGGTGCAAATGGCGCAAATGACGCAGCACTTCTATCACTGCGCTCTGCCTGCGCCCATTGAGTCCGGTCTACGTCGTCATCTTGCGCAGAGAAGAAAAATGTCCTATTGGTTACTGATCGTGGCGTGTTTATAGAGCAGAGAAGGAAGCTTCCCGAAAAACTGAAATTATCTTTTTTACGCTGGTAAACGAATCCGGACGATAAAAAGAATGAACGTGGGTTATATAATAAAGGACAACGATTTGGCAGGAAAATGCGACCTAAGCAACTTCAATTTGCCCGCTAAATTTAGCGGGAAAATTGACGTCAAGTGACGACACGTGACACTTCAATAAAATTTCGTCGCTATATTTGCCAGGAAAATCGACGTCACGTGACAGACACCAATTTAGTTTCCCCCGCAATATTTAGCGGGGAAATTAACGCCACGTGACCGATGCACCCTGGTTACCTCTAAATGTATCGGGGATATTGATGCAAGTGAAGGTTCTTGTTCGCTTCCCGAAACGACGGTCTAATGTCTTCTAAATAACCTTAAACGATCGAACCTTAAATAGCTGTATTTCATGCATTAGAGGACTTCCGGGAGAAATGTCACAGCCAATTCATAGCAATACTTGGGGCTGTGGATGTTTCTGGCCTAGGTGGTGCAAGACTTGTTACCGCCCGATGTACCCGTTCAAACCATACCATCCATTCATTCATCCAACCTATGATAGAAAACATACGAGCGAGGGAATGGCGTTCATCTCAATGTAAAGACCAATAAATCATGGCCTTTATGAAAGAGAGTCGAAGCAGCGCACACGCAGCCCCGTTTGTTCCCTAGCTCTTTTAGTATCGCCGATGTAACAACTGGCCTACCTTTCCACTCTGATACAGCGAGTAATATTTATTCAAACAACTCGTTTCCATTTTAAAAGATCCGATTCTAGAATGAAATATGCGCCACTTCGGTGGTTTATCAGATCCCGATAACGTGTGGGCGTGTTTACATTGACCAAACCGGCAGATGCCCAAATGAAAGAGAGCACGACCTTTAAACAAAGCGAAAACTGTCGGGTTACTTGGCGGTGCACTGCCCCAAATGTTGCTGCCAGCCTCAGCTGAAAGAAACAAAGATTCTAGGCAAGTAAAAAAAAAAAAAAAATCCGAAAAGGAGATTTTTGAGGCTTTTAGCATCAAGCTCGGCGGCGAAGCAAAATGTATGGGTGCACCGTCATTGCATGAAAAAAAAAAAAAAAAAAACAATTTGAGTACGTTGCGTGATCACTGTGAGTAGAAGGTTTACCCCCATATATATTTTTCCTTGTTTTTCCGCATTAATTCAGTTGATGGCATCGCTTGTTTGTTGTCGTCCCGGTTCCCGGTGCTTTTATTTTCGCCATCCCTCCCGTCGACGAATAACTGAGCTTCGCTTTGGAGCAATGACACTGGTTGATGCTCGTTGTTGGCACTTATCCGAAGCTGTAGTCGAAATGGCACCAAACGGTTGTTCGTCCTTGAGGATTGCGAAGATAGAGAAAGCAAACCAATATCGCCCGAGCTATACTGCAGGGCGTATCAAGCTCGGGCATTTTCGAATCGCATTATCTGCTCCCGCTCACTACGCTCCAAAATGGCTCGCAAGAAAAGCGAGGAACACAGTGACGATATAGCTCAATGCGTGGGCACCGTTTTCTCAGCGTATACTCGATTGAATGCATTCGAAGACTCTACGTTTGGAAGGAACGTTTGGAAAGTTACCGTGACGCTGTGACAGCGCCAGTGGTAACGCTCCGCTAAAACTGCTTATTAGGGAGTTTTAGTAGACCGTGTTTCCCCCCTCCAGCCCTTCCGCTATACCCGGAACTCTACAGCCAAGGCCATCGGCACGCAGGCGCAGTGGCGGTTTCTTCATTGCTGAGGGCTTAGCGGAGGGGGAAACACGGTCTACTAAAACTCCCTATTAATAGGGAGTTTTCGTGGATCGCTTCCGCCTTCCCGCAACGCTCTCCGCATGCAGCTATATAGACGCTTTACACACGCGCCAAATTACAGCCGCCATTGCCGACCTTTTCCTGTCTTACCGAGATGCCAAGCCACTGAAGAGGGCTTTGGCGAGCCTCCACGAAGGCAAACGCTGGGGAGAAGGACACAGTCGAATATGAAATGGCAATAACCTGCCCTGCCGTGGTAATGATGGAGGCAAGTGATAAAAATAAGAGGAAACAAAAACTGAAGGTCGGTTATGGCGGCGCCCATGCAAAGCTGCTGTAAAGCGTCTATACGATAAACAGGTTTCTAAAGTCAAGGCTGGCGCTGTAGCGGTCTCTCAGTCGTTGCGGATAGCTTAGTGGAGGGAGGAAAGTGGTTTAGGAAAACTGACCTAATTTCGTCCAAATTACCGGGTCAAAGAGTGCACTTTAAGACGGGTTGTTATAAAGACACCTGGCGGACGTCGATAAAACCTGCATGCGCGACGCGCGGCGCTCTAGCCGGCAAAGTCAGCCAGCAAACATATTTTCCCTTAAAAAGCCAGAGTATTCGCAACTCCAACGCCCTATAGGTGGCAAAGCGGTAGTTCCACGATGGCGGAAGAGACGGGGATAGATTCTCCAGGGTTTCCCGTGCGCCTGCTCGCTGACGGGGTCATGCGCTAAAAATGATTTATTTGTCTGCAAACGCGGATACAGCGAGTAATATTTATTCAAACAACTCGTTTCCATTTTAAAAGATCCGATTCTAGAATGAAATATGCGCCACTTCGGTGGTTTATCAGATCCCGATAACGTGTGGGCGTGTTTACATTGACCAAACCGGCAGATGCCCAAATGAAAGAGAGCACGACCTTTAAACAAAGCGAAAACTGTCGGGTTACTTGGCGGTGCACTGCCCCAAATGTTGCTGCCAGCCTCAGCTGAAAGAAACAAAGATTCTAGGCAAGTAAAAAAAAAAAAAAAATCCGAAAAGGAGATTTTTGAGGCTTTTAGCATCAAGCTCGGCGGCGAAGCAAAATGTATGGGTGCACCGTCATTGCATGAAAAAAAAAAAAAAAAACAATTTGAGTACGTTGCGTGATCACTGTGAGTAGAAGGTTTACCCCCATATATATTTTTCCTTGTTTTTCCGCATTAATTCAGTTGATGGCATCGCTTTGTTTGTTGTCGTCCCGGTTCCCGGTGCTTTTATTTTCGCCATCCCTCCCGTCGACGAATAACTGAGCTTCGCTTTGGAGCAATGACACTGGTTGATGCTCGTTGTTGGCACTTATCCGAAGCTGTAGTCGAAATGGCACCAAACGGTTGTTCGTCCTTGAGGATTGCGAAGATAGAGAAAGCAAACCAATATCGCCCGAGCTATACTGCAGGGCGTATCAAGCTCGGGCATTTTCGAATCGCATTATCTGCTCCCGCTCACTACGCTCCAAAATGGCTCGCAAGAAAAGCGAGGAACACAGTGACGATATAGCTCAATGCGTGGGCACCGTTTTCTCAGCGTATACTCGATTGAATGCATTCGAAGACTCTACGTTTGGAAGGAACGTTTGGAAAGTTACCGTGACGCTGTGACAGCGCCAGTGGTAACGCTCCGCTAAAACTGCTTATTAGGGAGTTTTAGTAGACCGTGTTTCCCCCTCCAGCCCTTCCGCTATACCCGGAACTCTACAGCCAAGGCCATCGGCACGCAGGCGCAGTGGCGGTTTCTTCATTGCTGAGGGCTTAGCGGAGGGGGAAACACGGTCTACTAAAACTCCCTATTATAGGGAGTTTTCGTGGATCGCTTCCGCCTTCCCGCAACGCTCTCCGCATGCAGCTATATAGACGCTTTACACACGCGCCAAATTACAGCCGCCATTGCCGACCTTTTCCTGTCTTACCGAGATGCCAAGCCACTGAAGAGGGCTTTGGCGAGCCTCCACGAAGGCAAACGCTGGGGAGAAGGACACAGTCGAATATGAAATGGCAATAACCTGCCCTGCCGTGGTAATGATGGAGGCAAGTGATAAAAATAAGAGGAAACAAAAACTGAAGGTCGGTTATGGCGGCGCCCATGCAAAGCTGCTGTAAAGCGTCTATACGATAAACAGGTTTCTAAAGTCAAGGCTGGCGCTGTAGCGGTCTCTCAGTCGTTGCGGATAGCTTAGTGGAGGGAGGAAAGTGGTTTAGGAAAACTGACCTAATTTCGTCCAAATTACCGGGTCAAAGAGTGCACTTTAAGACGGGTTTGTTATAAAGACACCTGGCGGACGTCGATAAAACCTGCATGCGCGACGCGCGGCGCTCTAGCCGGCAAAGTCAGCCAGCAAACATATTTTCCCTTAAAAAGCCAGAGTATTCGCAACTCCAACGCCCTATAGGTGGCAAAGCGGTAGTTCCACGATGGCGGAAGAGACGGGGATAGATTCTCCAGGGTTTCCCGTGCGCCTGCTCGCTGACGGTGGTCAGTGCGCTAAAAATGATTTATTTGTCTGCAAACGCGAAGTGATTAGGGCAGGATCATATTACAGGTGACGGAGATGTTGATGCGCATCAGCAAAATGAGCATGCTGATATTTAAAAGCTGCAGAAACCTCGACTTGCGAAGCTTTGTGGTGGGCGCTAAAAATGATTTATTGTCTGCAAACGCGAAGTGATTAGGGCAGGATCATATTACAGGTGACGGAGATGTTGATGCGCGTCAGCAAAATGAGCATGCTGATATTTAAAAGCTGCAGAAACCTCGACTTGCGAAGCTTTGTGGTGGGCGCTAAAAATGATTTATTTGTCTGCAAACGCGAAGTGATTAGGGCAGGATCATATTACAGGTGACGGAGATGTTGATGCGCGTCAGCAAAATGAGCATGCTGATATTTAAAAGCTGCAGAAACCTCGACTTGCGAAGCTTTGTGGTGGGCGCTAAAAATGATTTATTTGTCTGCAAACGCGAAGTGATTAGGGCAGGATCATATTACAGGTGACGGAGATGTTGATGCGCGTCAGCAAAATGAGCATGCTGATATTTAAAAGCTGCAGAAACCTCGACTTGCGAAGCTTTGTGGTGGGCGCTAAAAATGATTTATTTGTCTGCAAACGCGAAGTGATTAGGGCAGGATCATATTACAGGTGACGGAGATGTTGATGCGCGTCAGCAAAATGAGCATGCTGATATTTAAAAGCTGCAGAAACCTCGACTTGCGAAGCTTTGTGGTGGGCGCTAAAAATGATTATTTGTCTGCAAACGCGAAGTGATTAGGGCAGGATCATATTACAGGTGACGGAGATGTTGATGCGCGTCAGCAAAATGAGCATGCTGATATTTAAAAGCTGCAGAAACCTCGACTTGCGAAGCTTTGTGGTGGGCGCTAAAAATGATTTATTTGTCTGCAAACGCGAAGTGATTAGGGCAGGATCATATTACAGGTGACGGAGATGTTGATGCGCGTCAGCAAAATGAGCATGCTGATATTTAAAAGCTGCAGAAACCTCGACTTGCGAAGCTTTGTGGTGGGCGCTAAAAATGATTTATTTGTCTGCAAACGCGAAGTGATTAGGGCAGGATCATATTACAGGTGACGGAGATGTTGATGCGCGTCAGCAAAATGAGCATGCTGATATTTAAAAGCTGCAGAAACCTCGACTTGCGAAGCTTTGTGGTGGGCGCTAAAAATGATTTATTTGTCTGCAAACGCGAAGTGATTAGGGCAGGATCATATTACAGGTGACGGAGATGTTGATGCGCGTCAGCAAAATGAGCATGCTGATATTTAAAAGCTGCAGAAACCTCGACTTGCGAAGCTTTGTGGTGGGCGCTAAAATGATTTATTTGTCTGCAAACGCGAAGTGATTAGGGCAGGATCATATTACAGGTGACGGAGATGTTGATGCGCGTCAGCAAAATGAGCATGCTGATATTTAAAAGCTGCAGAAACCTCGACTTGCGAAGCTTTGTGGTGGGCGCTAAAAATGATTTATTTGTCTGCAAACGCGAAGTGATTAGGGCAGGATCATATTACAGGTGACGGAGATGTTGATGCGCGTCAGCAAAATGAGCATGCTGATATTTAAAAGCTGCAGAAACCTCGACTTGCGAAGCTTTGTGGTGGGCGCTAAAAATGATTTATTTGTCTGCAAACGCGAAGTGGTTAGGGCAGGATCATATTACAGGTGACGGAGATGTTGATGCGCGTCAGCGAAATGAGCATGCTGATATTTAAAAGCTGCAGAAACCTCGACTTGCGAAGCTTTGTGGTGGGCGAGCGCGTTTTACGCACCGGCCACGTCACTGTTTGTGACGGGATTATTTTGAAGGTGATGAAGATATCGTGTTTGCGCCTTGCCTGGCCATTAAAGCTTTAAAAAGTGAGCCGCGCACGGGGACCGTCAAGCTTCGGAAGAGCAGAGTTCACCGCATTGATGCCTTCGCGTCACAGGCTCGCAACTCGCTGCTCACCGTCTCGGTTTTAGTGCATTGCAACACGTGATCAAACTGCTCTATAGTTATTGATAGGAAGTTTGTTACCGCAGGCTACCGTGAGGTGTAGCATCACAACCGGAGGCTCGCGCTGCGCCTTTGAAGCACAATTTTCAGCGCGTGCCAGGAGCGTTGCCTTGCTCACGGTAGCCAACTGTAGCTTGCGGTAACGCTATGCTAAAACTGCCTTTACCATAATCGGCGTGTTTAGGGGTTTAGGGGTTTTATTTACTGCTCTACCAAAAATGCATAATCTAATATACCGTACTTTTTTTTTTTTTTACCGTGTTTTTTGCAACGTTGTGGCCGCCTCGCCAAAACTGCCCGTTCTAAGCTCTTGTCACGAACGGCTGGCTAAAAAAAACGCGCTTAAAATGCTTCGGGCATTTCTTTATTTATTTTGTAATTGCCTGAAATCAAGTACGCGTATTCTGTCTTTTGGAAGTGCTTGGAACAAATGGTCATGTTCCTACGGCCTTAAAACGCAAACCCGTTCACGGCGTGTATTGCTCGACATATCGTTGAGCGACCAGTTTTCTCCTACTTAAGGCAAAGAATAGACTTTTCATTAACGTACGCTGGAGCTCTACATTATTAGCAGGAGCGTTTGCCGTCACGTTGAGCACAGATCGAGCTGGCCGGTCATGCACAAGACCAGCAATCCGCAGCGTATGCGATATACGAAAGGTCCCTAATGAAATTCGACATCCCGGTCCTTCGTGCAACGCTGTTGCGAGGTGCAGCACAATAATTTCTATTTTAAACAACGGCTTCAGGCATCAAGGCCGACAGCTCCTGCCACCTTTTCCGCGCCGGCGCCGCCGCTGCCGTCCCCGTTCCTCTAGTTCTCCGCTCGTCCGCGGGAGGGCGAGCGGCGCGCTGGAGTTGCGAATACATAGTCAAAGAAAAAGTGAGTGCGGCGCGACAGAAAATGGGTGCCAAGGGCGTCGTTTGTTCGAAACACTTTTCGAGTCATCTCGAAGAAGAAAAAGTCTGAAACACTTTTCCATAGGCCATCCCGAAGAAAGAAAAGTTCTCGGGGCCACACGGGAGGGGGCTGCTCTAATGTTCGGGCGCGCCATCTTTCTCTCTGGAAAGCACGCGGCATTAATCCGACTTGTCATAATTAAAAATGATGGCGCCCATACAATATCGCGTGCAGCTGTAAACGTCGCCGGCTGGCTGCGGCCTGCGCTCGGCCGTGGCCGTGGCACACTCCGCAATGGTCGCGGCGTCCGCACCACCGCGGGACGTTCTCTTCGCCGTGGATTTACGGATTTTATGTTTTCCTCCGTAGACCCGACGACCGTTTGGGTGGAGCGTATATTTACGGCGCAGTCTGCGTCAACTGCGCCGTCGTCGTCGGCAATAATGGCTCGGCACATGTCCGCTTTTTACGATAGCGAATGATGGAACTCTGGAGGATTTTGCGCTCGAGTTGACCGCACCTTCTACGCGCGGGCGCACTGGGTTGACGCGGAGTTAAGGTCCGGAAAAAAAAAAGAGTATACAGTCAAAAATAAGTTTGTGGACGCATTAAAAAAAGAAAAGAAAAAAAGAGGTCTGTTCCGCGAGCGCGAGATGTTGCGTCATAATTCGTACCTGAAGAGGGTGAACAGCTTCTTGACGGCGAGAAGGTATGGTTGTACTAGTTTTAAGAAGAAGAAGGAAACACCTTCAATGAAGATAGAGGTGCTTCCGATGTGCCATAATGATTCATTTTGTGTTAGTTGTATATTGCTGCATTTGTACCTTCCTTCGAAGTACTGAGACCCTTTTACCTTCTAGCAATGAGCGACAGAAGATGATGCTTGGCGGTAGAGAAACATAGGAAGCGTCTGAAGGGAAAAAATGGAGCGTCTGCTGGTTCTTTTCGCCATTTTTGGATGGGCTCGTTTAAGCATTGACCCCCTCCAATACCCCCCCCCCCCCTCCCCTTCTTCTGAACCCAGCCTGCAATTTATTTTTATTTTTCTCTTGGAAAAGGGGGGGGGGGGGGGCTGTGCACGTTACTGGTTGAATCCAATCTCCTCCGGACGTTTTACGAGAAATTAGACGCACAATAGTTTTTTTAGGGTGCAAAGTTTTGTAAGCATAGCCAACACGAGTTCTGCACGTGTGGCTCTTACGAGCGAGCCAATGCGTTGGAGGAGACTCGAGAGGCCCTCGTAGGCAGAGGGGACTCGTCCTTGGCGCCTAAATGGACAGACTGGCAATATTTGTCGAGTAAGGCCTCCTAATGGGACAGCAGCTACGCTCCGGGCACGAAAGTGTTTGTTACGCTTGACGAGGACACGCTCACGTCACGCGCGCACTTCCGCACTCACCGCTGGGTTTGGCCAATATCGCATAAAAGGCAAGGCAGGCGTACTTTTCCCCCGGCACGTCATCACCAGTGGATCCATGCAGTGGATCCAGTGGATCCATGCAGTGCAAAGGCTGGGGCGTGCGAGCGTCTTTACACGCTCCTAGAGCCCCGGTTAGCTCGTGCGCTGGCTTCGGCGGTGCTTTCTTTACCCCAGTCTCAGCTGAGACGCTGTTTCTAGCAAGACGCACGCGTCTGCCGCTAGGTCGTCTCGTCGAACTTGAGTGTGTTTGCTGCTTGGGGCGTGTCGCGGGTTAGCTAACGATGACGTCACGGACAGGCCTTGCCTTCTACGTGGTATCGGTTTAACCGTTCCTTAGACCGTTCGTCCCCGCGGCAGCGGCGAGGACCATTTGCCGGGAAAGTTCCCTCTGAACCGAGGTCCTTGAATTCTGTTCGAAGAAGCAGCGCTCAATCGAACATCCGTCCCGTCCTCTGATCGATTTCTTGTCTTATTTTGAGGGGAGGTTTTCCAGGCTGGGGATAGTAGGCCATTTTGAAAGCACGGGTCGTTTTCGACGGGAGAAAAAATCTGAAAATCTATAGCGGATATTGAGCGTCGGCGAGGCGTTCTCGAAATAGGTTTTCGCTTGGAGCAGCTGGTGGTGTCCCTTTTAACCTTTTAAAAGTACTGACTGTGGCGCAAGCCGCCACCTCATTAAAAAGATTCAGTCATGCATTCATCCATCACTTCTTTTTTTACGTCTAGCAATAGGAGGTATTTACTGAACGCCATATTTGTGGGCGCTTTTCAGAGCGCATGCTCAGAACGAGCTCACATCAATAAGCTGCTAGGACCGGCAATCTCGATGGTGTGGAATGCACGTTTCAAAAGAACTGTGAAAGCTTGTCGTCAGCACGCGCTCAGCAGTGGCGCACTTAGCTGTGGTCGCCAGTGAATACTCCCTATCAGTGCGCAAATAGGCGAGGCACGCATCCACCAGAGCCGTGTATACAGAGAGTTTGGTCAATGGGAGGCGCGGGCAGAGCCAGGGCGTGTACCAAACGCAGGAAGTGGGCTTGGCATGCTCCCTTAGGCCAACCAGAAGCCTAAAAGAATCCCCTGGCGGTGGTAGCGAGAAACTGTTGTGTCCAAGGTATATGTTGGTATATGGTTTTAATAAGCGCGTAGGAGTGAAGTGTAGTAACCCTTTATGGTTGAAAATAGGGTGCACGTGACGTTTCGATCATGATCATGCAGAAAGATGTAAGAAAAGAACGCGCCGCACAACTCTGTTTTGCTCGGGTAGAGTGTGACCGCTCGGACGGCAGATTCCCGGCCCTCGGTGCTTGGTGTACGGATTATGTCGATCGTTTCGCTAGTCACACTCTTCCACCATGATTTTGGATGACCATGATTGAAACATCACGTGCACCATATTTTCAGTCACCGAGAGTTACTCCGACGGACTTATCAGGTTTGTTTCTCGCGACCACCGCCAGGGTATTATTTCCGGCTTCTGGTTGGTCACATTCGAATTTCTGAAGACGCCCTAGACCACGCCCAGCCCGCTTTCGGCCAATGGCGCCTCCTCATTTGTCTCCTATACTTTCCAACGAATGGCCAAACTCTCTACATATACGGGTCTGCGCACCTCGTGTAGAACATTCGGAAAACATGGCAGCACAGCGCCAAAGTAGGAGTGTCCCAAGAAGTTGAATTAAAACTTATTCCTGGTATCCCGTATTTACGAGAAAGTCAACAGGCTACTAGAAATTAGGAGAGTTTATTTATGTGATGCGATAACTCCAAAGAAATAACAGAGCAAAGTAGGGAATCAAAAGGATTTTGTATGTATGGCGGTTCAGCGCTGTATGGGAGCAATTCATTACATGCAGTACGACCGCGATGGCTCTTCATCGTGCATCACCTTGCAATGATTACGCAGCAAAAACGTCAGTAGGATCGTCAAATAAAATCAACATAAAATAAAATCCCATCGAGTCAGTTGATTTTCACCACGTACAACTACAAATAAAGGAGCTGTGAAAAAAAAAAAATGCAGCATTGCAGTTTGACGAGTTCACAGACCCTTAAAAAAAAGAAGCATCCTGCTAAACTATTTACAGAAAAAAAATTAAAAAAGTAATCTTAACAATACATCTCCAAATGGGTGAAAAAAAACGAAAAAAAAACCATTGTGAACAAAGTTTAGGGCGCACTAAATTTTGACGAAAAATCATAAAAAAATACTCTCTCGGTTTCATACATTGTACGGAGTTCACTGCATTTACAGGTGAATAAATAAAAATGTACGAGGACGAGCTGATAACTGTTTAATAGAGACGGTAATAGATGTCGTAAGCGATCTTTTTCATAGTTCGAGCGAGGTGTAGGCACTACCTAATTTTCGCTATGTTTGGTTGAGTAGCTAGTTATGTTCTTTATTTGAAGATGTTCCAGATTACGTATGTTATTGATATTGTTTCGTGTTTCTAATTTATACCGCCAACTTAATCGATATCTGTACAAGTTGAACGTTCCAATCGCACGGGAGCGGTAAAAGAAGTTGGTTCATGGCGCTCCATAAGGCACGTTGTAAATATGCCGGAGACATTTTTCTGGTAATACATAAACGTGTCGTTTGTTTGAAAATGTTATCGTTCGCCATACCAATTCACAATAGTTTAGATGAGAGTAAAAGAGCGAATTATAAATGAGTAACTTAATTGTTTTGGAAAGAAAATAGCTAGTACGACCTATAACACCCGTGATCTGAGCTATTTTGATTAATATACGGTTTATGTGGCTATCCCACGATAGCCATAAAAAATATGACACCAAGACACTTAAAATGTTCAAAAATATCTATAGAACGTGAATTTAGGGGGATGTCTTTATGTACTAAAACTGGCTTGTTTGTTTGTTTTTTCGTTTGAATATAACTGCCTTAGTTTTTACTTCGTTTATCTACTTAGAATCAAAAACTGACCACTTTTCTAGTGCTTTCACTGAAAAATTACATTTATCTATCAGGTCGTAGATGTCATTGCCTGAAAGGAGATACTTGTATCGTCGGCGTATATAATAAATTTGGAAATGGGGTTGATGTTCACAATGTCATTAAAATAAAGGGTAAAGGAGTAACGGCCCCAGTATGCTACCTTGAGGCACACGACAAAGGACGGGTTTCGACGAGATAAGTACGCCTTCAAAAGCAGCAACACCTGTCCACAAAAGCTGAAGCATTCAAGCTTTTTTTTTTTTTTTTAACAAAGTAGTATGGTTTACCAAGTCGAAAGTCTTCGAAAAATCCAAAAAGATACCAACAACCATGGCTTTGCTTTCGAACTGTGTAAGTATGTATTATTTTTGTTCAAGAAGTGCCAGTTCAGTGGATTTGTTTTTGCGGAAGCCAAATTGATATGGGGTTAACAAGTTACATTTATCGTTAAAGTCTGAGAGTCTTGACAGCAAAATGCTTTTCAATACTTAAAAAAAAAAACAGACAGAATAGGAACGGGCTTATAATTAGCTAAATTATTTCGCTCTCCCTTTTTATAAAGTACAGTTACCCTTGCAACTTGCTTTTTTTTTTTCAGCTATTGCTCTTGTTTTATATTTTTGATTACAGTTATCACCTCTTTCTCGGTAACAGGATCCAAAAACATTCATCTGTCATTTTGTAGATTTACATAATCGGAACAAGTGCCAGGCGAGGCAGCGCCAACAGCCCTACTTGTAAAGAAATTATTAAATGCGTCAGCTAATTTTCTTCCAGATAATTATTTTCCATTGACTTGCAGTTTTCAAAGAGGGGCATGTAAGTGACCGCAATGCAGCACTTTACTTAATCTGAACCACAGCACGTCACGCCTACCATTCGTATCGTTTATAAATAATGAGTGATATTCCGCTGGCGCAGATCGTGGTTTCTTTGTTATTTTATTTCGGTACTGCTTGAAAATGGTCAAATCATCAGGTGTGCGACTGTTCAAACATTTTTTATACGAGTTGTCTCTTATGTTCATTTCTTTGCCTAATTGTGGCGTGATCCACGGCTTACGAATTTTTCTAGTTTGCCTACGCACTTTTACACGGAAGTGTTAAAACTGCCTAAAGGCGTCTTATAAGCCTCATTTGGTTCTTTTAAATTGCATATATTGCTCCAATTTGTATGCAAGATTGCATCCAATGACGCATTAAGTGTTGTCTCTGTAATTGATCGGTAAAGTATTTTTGGGGGATTTGTGTTCTGCTAGCCAACCTTTTCCCCGCCAAAGAACACTGGAAGATGATCACTAGTTCAGCACAATATAGCTCCTCGTCAAAATTTGATTGCCACACAGTTCGTAAAAAACAAATCAAGGACGGATTGACAGTAAGCTGTTACCCTCGTTGGTACCTTAATCAAACAACGGCCTTATTTCTCTGGATTTAGTGAACCAACAGGTGAAATTGTGACTTTATTTATTTATTTGTTTTATTTATAGATTCTGCCAGCCGTGAGGCCAAATCAGGAGTGGTACGTACAATAAATAAGCACAAAAAACATCATCCATGTGACGAACAAAATAAATTCAAGAACGCTGGTTACTCACATCGATTATGCAGTTCAAGTTGTTTTGTAAATGATATGACATCGCTACAATTGGCAACACATGCAGGAGGTGTGTTCCACTGATCTATACAGTGAACAAGGAAATACTATTTGAAACGATCTATGGAGTATTAATAGGGATGAATATACAAATTATGTTTTGTTCTACGTGGCATAGCATTGGAAATTGTAACATATTTGGAAGTGATTTATCTTATAAAAACCATAAAAAACATTTAAAAAAAGTTACATCCTATTTATGGTAATTCTTGTCTCTACACTGCTTACGCAGGCTCGAGACTTGATATTAGTGACGGAGTCTGTTGACTTTATAACTGTCGTAAATAAACCTGACTGCTTTGTTTTGTATTCTTTCCAAGCTATAGAAATTATTACTGGTACATCGCTCGTAAACTGGACTTGCGTAGTCGATGTTGGTAAAATTAGACACTTAATAGCCATTAATTTGACCTCTGAACTGGAATGATCTAACTTTCTTCTTAGAGTCCACAGTTTTTTAATGTCCGTTTTTGCTTACATGTTCAATATGAGAGTTCCAGTTTAGATCGAAGATGAGGTGCACTCTGAGGTACTTATATTCAGCAACTTTATTCACCAGAATGCTTTTAATATAGTAAATCAATTCCAAGCACCGTTGTTGTTGTTGTTCTTTTTTGCGCGTTACATCCATGTAGACAGTTTTCTTTATATTAAGTTCCATTTGCCAGTCAGCACATTATTTTTCTTTCATACTCAGATGTCTATTTAAAGTTTCCTTCGGCAGACCAGATATTAGACTAAATTACAGTGTCCTCTGCAAAGTTATCGCGGGACCGAATCCGTCACTCATGTCGCTGATGATAAAAAGGAGCGGACCCGGCCCCGAACCCTGCGGAACACCGGATAGCACTGGTAATGAGTTGCTTCTTTCGCCCTGAAGATAAGCATCCCTTTTTGATAAGTATGCTTACAACCAATGTACAATTTGCCTCTTCTTTAGAATGCAACTGAGTTTGTGCAATAAGTTAGGATG
This sequence comes from Ixodes persulcatus, assembly GCA_013358835.2. Lineage (NCBI taxonomy): Eukaryota > Metazoa > Arthropoda > Arachnida > Ixodida > Ixodidae > Ixodes > Ixodes persulcatus. Next base: position 986,195 of record JABSTQ010011541.1, read on the forward strand.
CGATACGCGATCGAAAGCTTTGGCGAAATCTCATAACATTCATCTGTCCCCGGTTATCTACATTTCTCCTAAGGTTATGAAAAACTTCTATCAGCTGCGTAGTTAGAGAACACCTTTGCCCCATACTGATTAGTGCCCAAAATATTATTACTTGCTACAAAATCTATCAAATGCATGATTAGCTATTATGATAATAATATTATTAATAATTATTATTAATTATTATTATTGTTATTATTATTATTTGACATTGCGCAGACAGCGCACTGCACAAAAAAAAAAAAGTGCCAACAACCAGAAAAATCGCATTCGTGGCAGATACTTTCCGGTCGAATTTACTTAGGAAAGAAATACTTCATTCGAAAAACGTGTACCGCAAGTGAAAGATTACCCGAGGGAAAGGGATGGATCATCCGCAACTCCACATAAGCTTTAGGATAATCAGATATTTAATTTACACTGTAGTTTGTTTCGCTTTATTGGCAATCAAATTCGAAGAACGATCATGTCGCCATAAAGGATGTTAGCTTCGCACAAGCACGCCGGTTCGGCAGGGAGGTTGTAAACTTATTCACCGCTCGCCCGTAAAATTAAATAGACTGTAGGCGAAAAAACGTTGAAAAATGACGATTATGATGATACAGAGCTCTCAGTCTTTTGCTACGGTTGTCTGCTGCCAAGAATGTCTCTTTCTTCCAAAGAGCTTAACTAATTAATTCGGCTTTCACGTGCTCTCTTTTCGCGACAGCTTGATTTTACGCTGCATAAATTTTCGAAGGGCCCACCTAGGCAGTTGCATTTGTTTATTTGTTCCACTCACGTCAATGATCACAAAAAAATAAACGAACAAATGAATTAATAAATAAATAAATATTGGGATCATTAACGGCTTCGTTAGTTTTGCCTAATTGGATTTTAATTAACAAAGGTGCCAGTGGCAAAAAGCAATAAAATAAAAGCGTACCAATTGCGTACTTTAATTAACCGAAAAAGCACTTAATGCTTGTTTGCTATATGCAATATACTTGTACTATATAACGTATGTATTAAAATATTTTCATGTACTCTTAAAGGGCTCACCGACTTGCGCGCGCTAAACTTCTCTCCGCACAAGCCGGGGCCTCGACTTCTTCTTTACCCCCGGAGCTGGAAGCCGGCGTCTTTCACGGCACTCACGAAGCCCGGCGGGTGCACACCAGTCCACGGCGTCAATACCTATACAGTCGGGCCAATCCCCTCGACTTCCCCTCCCTCTCTCGCCTTCCCCTGACTCGTCACCCGACCTCCCTCCTATGCACCAAGCCAGATCAGGAGCACTCCTCGCTCCAACCCTTCTCGAGAATATGTACCCAGAAATTCCTCTGGACCCAGAGAGCACCCTCTGCCTGCCACACACCCGCTACGCTCTCGCATCTTTTGTGGGACTGCCCCATTCACTCCACAACCCGCTCTCGCGCTCTCTCAACCCTTCTCTGACCACCCCCCCCCCCCCCCCGACTCTCACTGAGTGGCTCAACCCGCCACCCTCTCCCGACCCTGGCCGGGTCCTCGCAGCATCACAGGCGCTCGTTAGTTAGCTGGAAGACCCCGAGGCACCTCCAATTGGCTCCTGACTACTGAAGCCCCACGAGTCCCTCATCGCTGCCACTCGTCGTCTCGTTCTTCATGGAAGCTCCAAAGACGGCGAAAAACTTTTTATTTTATTTTATTTTTATGATTATTCAGCAGGGCGCATATGGTGCCCACTTCTTTGGTCGTTACATAAATACTTTTCAAAGCAAAGCAATGTACTCTTCGTTTTAGTAGTGAGCTCGGTGGGCGAACTCAGTTTTGTAAAATACGTGTACATACGGAAAGCATTTCTAATATTATAATGCAATTAAATGCAAAGGTGCAAGCGAGCTGGACAAGAATGACGAAAATAATCCCTGGAGAAGCGGAACAAGAGGGACAAAATACAAACTCAAATCTCCAAACACAGCTAGGTGACTGGTGACTGGTCCCTTTTGTTCCCCTTCTCCAGGGATTATTTTCGTCATTTCTAATATACTATTCGTACACCAAAAAAAAAAAAAAGCTATTTTACGTAAAATTTTAGAAGCTTTCATTCAAATCACTACACTTTGGTGAAGTGCGACTTTGCCTGGGTTGTAGTTTCGAATAAAAACTTACCGAGAATCCTACCGGTGTGCCTTGGTGTATCACTAAGCATTATATGCACGTTAAATTTCCCAGGATAGCCGTCATGGTACACTGGCTAAATTTCACGTCTTGATGAGACAACAAACACCCCCTGGGGCAGCCTAACTTTCCGCTGTCGAAACATCCACACAGCCAGTTACTCACTTTATTGTGCAGCACCCAAACCGCCAGCAAAGAAGTCATTAAAAAAAGATCCAGCCAAGTGCATCGTGTTGCCGGGTATCGGGAAAGCGCCGCATTCGATAGCGTGTACGAGGCTGCGGTGTCGCGTTGTCTGTACAGGGAACCAGATCCTTGTCAACATTTTCCTTTTTTTTTTTTTTCTGGCGCTATAAAACGCTGCAGCGTCTTACATATCTCTTAAAGCCAGGGTCACACTGCTCACAGATTATACAAGACATGTATAATGTGTGAGCAGTGTGAGCATTATACATTATCGGTATAATGCTCACACATTATACACATATTATACAATCACGAGTCACCGCGCAATGTCCCTGGTTCGAATGCCGTGCGAGTTTTCTCCTCGAGCTCATTGTCATGCTGCATTCGAAGCACGGATCCCGCGGTGGACTCGCGTTCGAATCCGCATGCAGGCTGTCTTTTGTATGATGCATAAGCAGTGTGAGTCCCCACAGCTCGTACACCACGCATGCACATGGTGTTGGCTGCCGACACGGGTGTTGGCTGCCGACACGATGGCAGAATTACCTGCGGACAAAGCATCTTAGAAGCAGCTTCATCCATACTTCGTCTACAGACAGTAAGACCCATGGGAGACAAGGAAGGCCTCGCACGGTGTCTACAGACTGTCTCTTGTATGATATAAGTCTTAGCGCGGCTTCCCTTATTTGTGGTTTTCAGAGGTATCCAGCAAGTTTCTAATTGGTACTACACCAAACATTTCACTGAGAAAAATGTATTGTTTAAATAAATAAACTCTTCATTATCCCGGATGCTTTGTACCTTCGTCGATTTCGTTAGAGTGGCCGTCAGTACGTTTTTCTGTGCCACGCGTAATTTTCGCAGAAAGCACTGAGCCGCGATCCTCGGTTAATTTAGTTAGTTAATTTAGTTAACGAAATATTTAGAGCGTTAGTTACTAGCCCTCATACGCACCTTTGCTTATTTATTCGCTTACCTATACGTATATATTGTGTTTCCACAAGGCCCAAGGGCAGTCCAAAAAGGGCTGGCTACGAAGGTACCTTAATAAAAAAAATTATAAGAAATCTCGGCATATAAATAAGTACCTCTCTGAATGAAGTGCTTATATGCTAACCAAGTTAAGCAATTTTCGAAAGGTTAAGAAAGCAAGGATTAAGGTCGCATAGATTTCTAAACACCGCAATTCTCTTAAACGTTCATACGATACAAAATACCAACGTTTTATGTTTATTTCATCCAAGCAGTAATTGCGGTGCAACCTATCCTGAGAATGTATTCTAATTTAATCGGGGTCAAATCAGAAGCTGAAGCATCCAAGCATTTCATACAATAACAAAAACAAAACGCGGTTAAATTAAGGGTTTAGTTAGGTGCAATAACTGCTCGCACTTTTAGCATCACCAGGACGGATCGCCGTAACTTGCTATTGTTCGAACATACGCCACCCCATCCCCAATGTTTGCACAGAGGAAAAGTAAGCCTCCTTCATTTATTTGGGCTGGGATTAAGGAACAAGAATTTGAATAGGACGAAATGAAAACACAAAATGAATATCGCACAAAGGCCCCCCCCCCTCTCTCTCTCTTTCTCTAAACCCAAATATACTATACAGTAGCAATGCATCTAAACCTCGCGAGGTGTTGAAAAGGGGGATAGTATTCTCCTTGGAGAGGAGCATACAAACAGACCGAAATACCAGAAAGAAGCGAGAAAAAGTGACAATGGAGAGACTGTGAGTGAGAGAGAGAGAGAGAGTGAAAGTGATGAAACAAAGAAGGATGCGAGGTCAGGGTCTGCATGATTAAAGAGGCATAAAATAGAAAGAGGAATTAAAAGAGAGAGAGAGAGTCACCGCGCTGGCATGAGCGAACCGAAACCAAGATAAGAGTTCGCCGCTTGCCAGACCATGGACGCGCCGGCGGAGCCGAACTCGCTCAATATTTATGAAGGCATCACGAAACGTAACGCGTAATTAAAACAAATTGTAAAGCTCCCGAATTAATTAGGTTCCTACGGTTGTTCGAACGAGAAAGAACTAGAGGCTTTTATTTCTAAGGAATTAATTACTTAAATACAAATAAAGGATAAAAGGTCCGGGCACACGCCCTCCCAAAATCTGATTAAGGTATTTCTTTAGTCCCTCCGTTCGTCCCATTATAGAGCATCGTGAGTTAGGTTCAGGGCGAAATCTCATTATACAAACCTCCAAGTTCCCGCGAGATTTTCAGACAGTGCGTGCGTGCGTCTGTGTGTTTACAGAACCTCACGCATGCATTACCGTTTCGGGTATAGAGTGTTTGGGATTGTGTTACCCGAACCGACTCATTAGTGCGTATAAAAAGCTCACACTAATGCGAGCGCGCAGGTAAGGTACAGGGGAGTGATGTGACGGGGGAAACACTAGAGGCCTGTTCACAAATACATAGCATCGCTATTGCTGACGTGCGCGACCAAAAGCGTCGCAGTGATCGGCCATCCACGATTGGCCATTCTGACGTCTTGAGTGGAATCACTTCTGCTCTCATCAGCGTCAATAAGAGCAGTGCCAGACTGTGAACCCTGACGGCGTTGATTGAGGAGCGTGATTACTAAACTTCCACCGCGCTTTTTACGCACCATCGAACTTGTCACTCGATACTAATCATCTCGGTCGTGACGTCAGGGATAGGAGAGGGCACAACCAAAAACAACTCGTCGCCAAAAAGCACAACGCTGACTTTGTGCGCGTGCTGACGGGACCGTTCACCAGATTTGTATCGCACCGTTAAAGCTGTTGCTCGTGACAGACGATAAGTATAGCTGAATGCGCGTGAACAGCGCTCAGCTCCACTGGGTTAGGGTGCCTACATGTCTGTCTGTCTCAGGGTGAAGACATCCATTGTTGCACTGAATGTGCCAGCACGTGACGCTCTCGCGCACTCGGTGCGTGACTTGGGCGATAAAATGGCGTCTATGCATTACCCAAAGCTGCGCGCTCGAGCTGATTGACACCGTATTGCGCGCACTTCAAAATGCATAAAAAAGCTATTGGGCGTGAAAATGGCTGAGATGTCACCACTCAAGCAAAAGCGCGCGTGTGTATGAAGGCACTCTACACTGGGTCAGAGCCGTATATTAGGAGAGTTTGGACAATAGGCGGAGCAAAGGCCGCCGCCAGCGCCGAATATTCCCCCCACGCTTAGAGCGTAAACTAAATTTGTGACACAGCGTCGACCAATCAGGAGACCTCTACTCCATCTCACAAATGTCGACAGTGAAGACAAAGGCGCAGGCGCGTGAGCCTAGCTCAGCGAAACGCTATTGTTTGTACGAGACCTCGTGCATAGGAGGCACTTTCCAAAGCCATGCGCTCGTGCCCATGCCTTTGTCTGCACTGCTAGAACAGCGTCCTGAGACTGGCTGAAAGAAAGCAGTGCAAAGCACTGATCTCTATTGTAGTAGGCTGGATCGCGGACCGCGGCCTCGGCAGCTGGGGCCGAGTGTCGCCACCGGCGGCCATTGATTGACACCAGCCAATGCATGCGACTCTATGGGAAGAACGAGAAAAAGTGCCGTTTTCGCCTGTTTCTAAGCTGTTGTCCGCACTGAAACTTTTTGGATGCTTTTCGATAAGCCCGTCAAATAGCTTGCGTACAAACATTAAAACTGACAGCCCTCGCAGTTCTTATAAATAAATATTTTGTGGTCGAGAGTGACTCCGCTGTAGTGCACCTTAATGAGGCGAGAGTTACTTAGAGTTACCGCGGAGTCGGTGGCGGTTTCGTTGAGTTGGGTTTAGCCGGTTTAGCAGACGACAAGCTCGAAGGCTTTGCTACGCGGAATTCGCTCACTCCCGGAAAGCCGCTGTCGAGATGGAACTTCTTTGTCATTCATCAACTTCTGGGCTTCCCTAAGGACGGTCTTATTGACGGCAAATTCCTTTGTTTACTCCACTACGAGAGCAAGCTTGCCAGCTCAGCCGTAGGTGCTCCGGTACGTTTGATTTTTTTATTCGGCGACCGGACGTTTGACAAATACCGATTCGATCTCGAAACACCCGACATAAGGATCGCAGCACACCATAAAATACTCGCCTCCGAGCACAGCGTACATGCTTCAATATTCTTACTTTTGTGCGTTTCTCCCATAGACTTGCGTGTATTGCCTGGTGTCAAGCAATGGCCGCCGGTGGCGACACCGACGGGCTCCCGATCCGCTATCCAGCCTACTAAAATAGAGATCAGTGGTGCAAAGGGTGGGGTGCGCGAGCGTCTTGAGACGCGGAGTTCCGCTCGGCACGGCTCAAATTATACTTCGTTTCACTTTACCTGCGAGCGAAGCCAAAGCTAGAAGCGCGAGACCAGCGCTTTTTGCATTTCTCCCCAGCTCGCGCGCTCGAGCAAAGCCTGAACGCACGGAGCTTCCGTGCTCGCGCTTCCAGTTTTGCCTTCGCTCGCACATAAGGTGAAACGAAGTATAGTCGTGGCACAAATTTAGAGCACGCGACCACCGCTAGGGGCTGTTTCGCGGCCTGTGGTTGGCCCGAGATGCTCGCCTATTCAAACCAATGTATGGCCAAACTCTCTCAATAAACGGCTCTGCACTGGGTGTGGGCATAGCGTCCTCTATTGGCGACGTGCGGGATCGAAAGCGTCGCTGTGATCGGCCTTCCACGATTGGCCGAATGCTGACTATGACGTCAGCAAAGGATTTCTCATCGACAGAAATAAGAGTAATGTAAGAACTTCCATTTTGACAGTGTTGGCAGTGTTGGTTTCAGAGCGCAATGATTTCAAGCTTTCACCATGCTAATTACAAACACTATCGAACTTGTTCCCCAGGTAATGACGTCACGATAGCGAACCATAGAAGGGCGACACCAAAACATCTCGTCGCCATAAGCCTGGCAGTTCGACGACAGAGCCATAGAGTGCCCGTTCGCAGAATTGGAGCGCGAGGATCTGGAAGCACAGATCATTCCCCCAAAAAAATTGTGAAACGTATTTTTTAACGACCAAAGAATGGGCACCAGATGCGCCCTGCTGTTTGGTCAAATCGCAGCCTGAAAGAGTAGTTTCGCTAAGGACCCCTTCGAGACTTCTGTAGAATTGCTCGCGTTGCTCTGGCGCCCTCTGTGACAAGCCCGCGTTTACGGGCGGCTCGTGGCTGTGAGGTGAGAGCAGTGCGCGTAATCTGCATAAAGGCAGTTTTAATTCAGAAAAAGAATTGGGGGGGGGGGGGGGGGACCGGTGGACGAGTGGGCTGGCGCTCACTAAAGTCACTGGATCCTGGGAAAGTACCGCCATTGCCTTCTCTGCCTGCTAGCCGGACAAAAACAGATACTAACAGACAAATCACCAAACCTCTTAAGGTGATTGGTTGATTGCGCTCCGTTGCCATGGCAATCACCATTTCGGTCCATTCAAATCTTCGAAGCTTCCGAAGGGTCGTTCTGCGGAGTTATTATAATGTACGCTAGAGGTTCAACTCGCGCTAGTGTCTATGCGACTTGCATGATGCAAATTGAAGCAGACAGCCACCAGTCTACTTTTGCGGTGATCCTGTGCATTCTTATGTCAAAACGCGCGTGCATTTTGTCTCTTCGACGGAAAATAACGTAGATCACTTTTGTAATGTACAAGATCCAGTACAATTGCACGCGCGCTCGATGTCATCGAGTGCGCGTGCAATTGTACTGGATCTTTATACAACCGCGTTCGCAACCGCTTTGCGAACGCGGATCCGCTTCCAGTGTGAATGAGCGGTTACTGATCCAGTGTTATCCTTAGTACTTGCCGTCTCTCTTGGTTTTCCAGATGTCCTTCCAGTGCCGACTCCGTGTACTTTTTGAGGAAGTCCGCGACTCGTTAAATTATGTTGGTGACGATCAACAAAACTTCTATTCTCGGGGTCAACATTCTGCGGGATTTTGGAAGCGAAGGGTGCCCGTGCACAGCTTTGATCGACGCTGTGAAGTGTATCAACACTGTGAAGCTGAATCACTGTGAAGCTGAATCACTTAGTACAACGGCGTGAAGTGTGTCAACGTCGAAGTGCATGGCCAACACACGTTTCAAGGAGCTCTGTCGGCACAGAAGTTGCTTCAGTGCACCTTTGTGTTATCAAACGAGCAGCCCGTAACAGATATACTTTAACTTACCTGATGTTTTCATCCAGCTCTTTAGCTATCTGGGGTCTTACTAAAAACGGAAGAATCAGCCGGATTCTTTTTCGGTGTGATGTTTATACAAGCAGGCGCGAAACACATACCCACTTTGCGAGCCTGAGAAACGAAGTTTGGAGTCTCGATCTGATTATGAAAAAAGTCAAAATGTTTCCCCTGCAAAATAAAAAAGGGCCTGACGCTGCTTTGATATCAGGTACTGAGCAGATGCTTCACTCGCTGTATTTTTAGGAGTTCTCTATACGTGTGATAATTTTTATCAGACAGTATCCCGTATCGCGCGCACGTACAATTCTTTTTCATGAGCCTGATCAGTTTTCTGAGATCTTCCATGTTCCCAATAAATACAAGATAAAAACTTTCTGCCTTTCCGCTCTGGTGAAGAAGAAAGACCAGCGAAGCTGTACTATGGTGGGAATGAAGTAATGGCCGGCCGCAAGACGGCAAGCCTGAGTGGAAAGGTTGGAAAGGTTGCCACCGTTGCTCATAGATGGCGGTAGATGTCCACAGTTTTGTGTCATCATTAGTTTGCTGGCGGACACAATAGTGGGGAAGCTAGCCTATCGTTATGCAAACAATTCAAACTCTTGCAGACGTGCGGCACACTTTAGTCATTCCGTACGCGTTCGTAGTCCGCAGCAGGCATGGGCGTACCAACCGGGGGGGCAAGGGGGGCACTTGCCCCCCCCCCCGGTTCTCAGAGTTGGGGGGGGGGGGGGGGCAAGGCATGTGTTTGGCCCCCCCTGAAACAGCTGCCACTGGGCAGGGCAAACACTGGCCGTCGGCGCCCAAGGAATACCAAGGAAGTATGTTGCTGATTTGATAGCTCCAATACTAAGTCATATTTTAACCTGGCTTTAGTAACTTCAGCATTCCCAAAGCGCATGCAAATAGCTAATGTTTCGGTTTTATATAAAAAAGGAGACAGGAATAAAATGGGAAACTACAGACCCATATCAATACTACCGGCCGTCTTTTCAAAAGCGCTGGAAAAAGTGCTCTATATCCGCTTGACAAATTTCATAAATAAATACAAACTGACTACAGATTTGCAATTTAGTTTTAGGAAACATCGTTCAACGGAGGCCGCTTTACTTGTGCAGAAAGAGTTTATCTTGCAAAGTTTCGAAGAAAAAGAATAGTTTTGGGAGTTTTTATGGATTTTACGAAAGCGTTTGATTGCCTTGGTCACGAAATTTTACTAACAAAACTTTACATTTATGGCATTCGGGGACACGCGTTAGAGGTTTGTAAGTCTTACCTGGAGCATTGAGCCCAGTATGTTTGTAATTGCGAAGATGCTTGTTCTGGATTCAAGTCATCACCCGCACGCTCCAAGAACAGGTGCCCGATAAAAACTGCCCGACATAGGAAATAATAAGAAAACACACCTTTAGTAAAACACACCTTTAGTAGCCCACGTACTTTATTCTCTACGTTTCGAACGTTTCTTTTTACTACTCGTAAAGATGCATGACGGGGTCATTTTCATATAGTGACAGGACGGGGATATTAGTAAGCACCAACGGAATGCTGGCGAACCTTGAACACACTTGACATTCCTTTCGATCGTTATTTTGCTTAGAATCGTCGCTCGTTTCTACATACCTGCCATGGAACAGAGGTTTGGGCCTGAAATAGAGCGAAGTTTAACATCGTTCAGTGGTAAAGAAAAATGCTGTAACTAAAGCAATTACACTTTCACAATACAAATAAAGGTACAGTCGGGAGCAAAAGTTTGCGGGGCACGGGAGCGCGTGCCGAAATGCATCGCTGCGCCGTGCAACGGCGCGCCGCCGCATTAAAAAGCCGCGCTTTGCGCATGCGCGTCCTTCGTGCTGGCGGTCATGTCTCTTTCGCTCGTTTTTGTCCGACTGACTCCTGATAACCGGAGTTGGCGCCAGGGGCGCAAGTTGCCGTTTCGCTGACTGTCATGCCTCGCGTCCTCTTCTGCTGACTCAGCAGTTGCGCTGAGTGACGGAGCACCTATAATTACCCACGCGGCGGCTGAGGCGGCTCAATCAGACGCGCAGCATGACAGCCAGCGAAGCGCTAACTTGCGCCCCTGGCGCGGATTTCTGTTATCAGGAGTGCGTCGGAAAGAAACGGGCGAAAGAGACATGATAGCGAGCACGAAAAGCGCGCATACGCAAAGCGCGGCTTCCTGATGCGGCGGCGCGCCGTCGGACGGTGCGGCGATGCATTTCGGCACGCGCTCCCGTGCCCCGCAAACTTTTGCTCCCGACTGTACATACTATCCGGTACAACCGAAATGACAAAAGTTATTCATGTTCTTTTCCGGCGAAGAGACAAAATTCACGCGTGTTTTCCCATAGGAATACACAGGGAGGCTGGAAATGTAGACTGCATGCTGTCTGCTTCAATTTGCAACCGGAAGTCCCGTAGACACTAGCGCCAGCTGAGCCTCTAGCGTGTATTGTAATAACTCTATGGTTCCAGGGCGTCTTCAGAATTTCGAATGTGACCACCCAGAAGCCGGAAATAATACCCTGGCGGTGGTCGCGAGAAACAAACCTGATAACTGCATTGGAGTGACTCTCGATGACTGAAAATATGGTACACGTGATGTTTCAATCACGCTCATCCAAAATGATGGTGGAAGCGCCACCCGCTTTCCGGTGGCGCTTGAGTATTGCTAATATATCCCGTCCTGTCACTGTATGAAATGACCCCACCGTGCATCCTTGCGAACGGTTAAAAACATTCACAACGTATAAAATACGTGGGTTACGAAAGGTGTTTCTTTTTATTATTTCCTATGCCGGGCAGCCTTAATCGGGCACTTGCTCTCTGGCGTCTCCCTATTTACCAGCGTGCAGGTGATGTTTTCAACTCCCATCTTCGCACATATTTATGAGCAGAAAGAATAAAGGAGTACTTATTCATTGCAAAACGCACTATATTACGTGGCCTTCAATTTATGTTGACCGTCTACATGCACAGGGAGTTACTGATCCAGTGTTATCCTTACTCCTTGCCGTCTCTCTTGGTTTTCCAGATTTCCTTCCAGTGCCGACTCCGTGTACTTTTTGAGGGAGTCCGCGACTCGTTAAATTAAGTTGGTGACGATCAACGAAACCTCTATTCTCGGGGTCAACATTCTGCGGGATTTTGGAAGTGAAGAGTGCCCGTGCACAGCTATGAACGACGCTGTGAAGTGTATCAACACTGTGAAGCTGAATCGCCGTGTAGCTGAAATCACTGTGAAGCTGAATCACTGTGAAGCTGAATCACGCAGTACAACGGCGTGAAGTTTGTCAATGTCGAAGTGCATGGCCAACACATGTTTCAAGGAGCTCTGTTGGCACAGAAGTTGCTTCAGTGCACCTTTGTGTTATCAAACGAGCAGACCGTAACAGATATACTATAACTTACGTGATGTTTTTATCCAGCTCTTTGGCTATCTGGGGTCATACTGAAAACGGAAGAATCAGCCGGATTCTTTTTCGGTGTAATGTTTATACAAGCAGGTCCAAAACACATACCCACTTTGCGAGCCTGAGAAACGAAGTTTGGAGTCTCTATCTGATTATATTAAAGTCAAAATGTTTCCCCTGCAAAATAAAAAAGGGCCTGACGCTGCTTTGATATCATGTACTAAGCAGATGCTTCACTCGCTGTATTTTTAGGAGTTCTTTATACGTGTGATGATTTTTATCAGACAGTATCCCGTATCGCGCACGTAGAATTCCTTTTTATAAACCTGATGAGTTTTCTGAGACCTTCCATGTTCCCAATAAATACAAGATAAAAACTTTCTGCTTTTCCACTCTGGTGAAGAAGGAAGACCAGCGAAGCTGTACTATGCTGGGAATGAGGTAGTGGCTGGCCGCAAGACGGCAAGCCGGAGTGGAAAGGTTGGAAAGGTTGCCACCGTTGCTCATAGATGGCGGTAAGTGGCCAGAGTTTTGTGTCATCATTTGTTTGCTGGCGGACACAATAGTGGGGAAGTTAGCCTATCATTATGCAAACGACTTAAACTCTTGCAGACGGCACAGTTTAGTCATTCCGTACGCGTTCGTCGTCCGCAGCAGGCATCTCGAGAGGTCTCGAGGAACGGAAGTTGTCGTCGCTAATATGTCAGAAAGCCGACTGTCGGCAAGCTTCTGCCGTGGTAAGCTTGAAATCATCATAGAAAAGACCCAGCGGACGGCGCAGCGGTGCGTGGCCTCGTCGACTCGCTTCAGCGGCGAGATGTTTTGGTGGCGCCCTCCTGTGGTTCCCCCTTGTGACGTCATTACCTTGCAAACAACAAGTTCGATGGTGTTTGTTATTAGCATGGTGGAAGCTTGAAATCATTGCGCTCTCAAAGGAATACTGCCAACACCGTCAAAATTAAAGTTCTTTCATTCCTCTTATTTCCGTCGATGATAAATCCCCTTTCCGACGTCATAGTCAGCGTTCGGCCAATCGTGGAAAGCCGACCACAGCGACGCTTTCGGTCGCGCACGGGGCTAATAGCGGCAAGCCCTGTTTCGCGCGTTGCGTTTATCTAGTGGAGTAATATTTGTGGTGCACGAGATTTCATCATAGCTCGCAGACGTGGCACGCGTACTCGAGCTATGCAAACACTTTTGTTGCTGCAGTGTTGAAGCGCCGGGATGGTTGTTCACTATTCGCTACTCCAGTATACTAAAGCGCTGAATAGTGAAAGCAGAATATCCAGCGCTTTATCCCGATACAAGACCTACCACGGTGAACAGGGCGTAACTTTTATTATCTGAACGAGAGGAAACTGAGGAAGGAATGGCTCACCTATATAGTTGAACACGGGTAATCGAAACTCAAGCACCTCTCGTGTGTGAAGTAAACACTCGAATGAAATCGTGCACGGTTCCATTGTGTTTGTGCGTGCTGCTCTCATTACTTCCAAGTTGATTTTTTTTTTTGCATTTTGCGCACCAGCAAAGAAATTCCGAAACAACTGGCTGCAAGAGGAATGCTTATTAGCCCGGTCGACGTGAAACCACCTCCGCCATCGAGAGCAATGAGATATAGAAAGTCGGTGACACTTCCAATAAAAAATAATATACACCTATTATGGATTTCGACCGTTTTTGTGTGCATGCATTTGCGGACCCAAATAATTGTGAAAGATATGATGCGCCTCTCAGTGAGAGCTTGCAAATAAATGATCAATCCTTCGCGAAAATTAGAGAAAGCAAATTAACCAATCGCCTTAATTTGTCGGGTCAAACCCGGCAATTTATGAAGTTGCTGGAATTTCAGTTTTTCTTTCGAACAGAAGTCGCGGTGTGGTAAACTCCTTTTCCACAGATTCAATAAAAAAAAAAGACGCCACTGTAAAAAAGAAAAAAAAAAAAAGAAAGACATATAAACTTGGTTTGTACGGGTATGCCGTACGAATGCTGCCACTGTCGAGTCACACTTGGAAGAAAGCGTAGGTCGCGGCAAACTCCGCTAGCCAAAACAAGTGTGCGGCGCCTGCGCGAAGCAAGAGCGCACACTTGCAGAGCTCAGGACAGCACGCTGGTGGCTACAAAACAAAACTTTCTACCGAACCCTCTCCCAAAGAAGAAGGATCAAATACGTCGTACGCACGCCGCGCAAGCTGCCACGTCAAGCTCCAGTCTTGTTTTTGAACATTTTATTGATCACATATGTAAAGAGTCACTCGAATGCACCGTAATTTAGAAAAATAAACTCATAAAAACGTCATCGAGCCTCGTCAATCGGCATAGATGCGAAGTAACATAACCACTCTTTGCGATTCCTTGGCGCGTCGTCTGCTCGAGTCACACTCGCTACGTCACCCCCGCGAGGTGGCGCCGCCGAAATATCTCGTCGCCAATAGCTCAACTAAAGCGCATATAGTTTTCGGTGTAGCCGTTTCTTTACGTTGAACGCTTTAATTGCACAGGCGACCTTTCCAAAGGCCTTGACTATCGGAATATTAGATTGCATGTATACACTTCGCGAAAAAAAAAACAAAAAAAACAGGGGAATAAAAAAGGATAACTGCGCATCGATCTAAAAAGGGGGAGACAATGAGACTGAGCAGACCGACAAAGCCACGTAATCCGGGCGAACGAATTGCGAGGATCACGAGCTACATGGAAGAGCGCATCGAGTTTTTGTTTTCTGCGCATGCATGGAGCGTTCTCTCTCGCGATGTTCTATCGAAACGCTCCAAGAGCCGTCTCGAAAGAGTTTCAAAAGAGTATTGGTTCTGTGAACAGAGCGACATCGCACTCTGTTTGCAAATGCGGGTTAAAACTGAACAAGCACTTCAAATTTACCTAGCTTTTTTTTTTTTTTTTTTTTGCTCGCGTTTTAGCTGGAGTTGTGAATCGCCCCGCATCTGCGAACTCCGCGGAAACAATAAAGGCTTCAGCGCCGATTCCATATAGAGTCGGTCGACAGGCGAAAACCCCTCGCTTTTCGATTCACTTCGTTCGTTCGTATTATACACTGCGGCTGAAACCCGCGCCTTGTTTTCGGGCGTGACATACTTTGGACACTGCAAAGCATTTACAGTTTTTGCCGGCGTAGATTTGTTTCACTTCAATCCAACAGTTGAATTTGTTATAAATGTTACACTTTTTGTTTTGTACACAAAAGGTGTACACTATTAAAAATTAAGAAAAAGGAAGAAATAGAGAGAAAACGGTGACACAGACGGTGACAATAATAATCCCTGGAGAAGGGGAACAAAAGAGACAATGGACAAACACAAAACTCCAAACACAGCTAGGTGACTGGAGCGCGACCGAAAATATCCGCCTGGTACTGGTATCGAACGAGGGACCTCTCCATTTCCAGGGGAGCGCTCTACCAACTGATCTAACCAGGAGTTAGACGTCAATAGAGCAAACGGCTTTTATCTGCTGCCACCAGTCTAACACCAACAGAGATGAACGGCTTGCATTTTAAGGTTAGGATTATAATGCAATTATAATTCAATTATCGGGCGTTTGGAGATAGAATCGGTATTCGTCGAGTTGTTCGAACGCCGATTGAAAAAATAAAATGTGTCCAAGCACCACCGACTGTGCCAGGCATCGCTCGCTTCAGTCGCTAAATAAATATCACGTTCAACGAATCAACGACATGCTCCGAGTTTCATTTTGTCACAGAAGCCCTTACTGCTGTTCAAAACAAAGAGCTCGCACCAGAAGTGCTCTGTAGAAGCGTTCGAAACGATGCGAATGTCCCCATTAAATGCCTTCTTATTTATCGTCTGCTAACCTCCGATTACCTCGAGATCACGAACGACTCCACGGTGACTCTCGGCAACCCTCGTCTCATTCAACCGCATCGCAGCTCACGCCCAACAGAGTCGCAACCCTAGACTCTCAACAACGAAACATTTATTCAAAAAAAGAAAAGACCGTTATTCTAACACTTTTGATATTTGTGCCCAGAATATTGACTGTCATTCCCGGGAAACACGATAAATGCTCCACCGTCGAGAACAACCTACCAAGGTAAGAAATTGCAATTTTCCCCGTTTCTCCCATAGAGTCCCATGCATTAGCTGGTGTCAAGCGATGGCTGCCGGTGGTGCCGCTCGACCCGAGCGAGAGAAGCTTCAATCCACCATCCAGCCTACTACAATAGAGATCGGAGTGGCTCGTGAAGTCCCCTGCGTCGTAAGGCGAGACCAATTAAGCGTAGCGTAGCGCTTGTTGTGACGCAAGACGCCCTGCTAACGATTCTGACGCAAGGTAGGCGCCACTGCGTGGGTCCACTAGTGATCACGTTTGGGGGGGGGGCTTTGTGTTCTGGGAGACGTTGAGCGCTGAGCGTCGTTTTCTCTGTAACCCCTTCTGCATCTCGAAAGTTGCCAAGGACTCCATCTAAGAGCTCTAACGGTGCTAAGAAGCTCAGCCCAGAAGAAGCCCTTAGAGAAACGCGGGCTGCCACTGCCAGGCTTCCAATATGCTCCTCTTTGAAAAGCTGCAATAACAAACCGGTTTTCTTTTTTCCCCGACTATAGGGATTATAGAAAATAAAAAAAAGGAAAGCGGCCAGAACGTCGTGCAGCGCCAACTCTTCCAACGCAGATGCTGTAGAGCTCTTCGTTCCGGCATCGATCGCCTCGAGTAAATACACTCGTGCATGGTACCTACATGCCACCTCCTTTCCCCACGCCTCCTCTCCTCGTCTACTTTTTTTCTTCAGATTCCGTTCGCGCCATTCTGTTGCCGTTTCTTCCACAGCCTCGAGTTTACGTTTTATTTAATTACTTCGTTTTTTTTTGTTAGGAACAAGAAATGCCTCGTGGGCTTTGTTGGTTCTGTTATACGTATACTTAATTCAATGTTTTTTTTTTTTGTTTCACTTTTTTTTTAACGAGAACAATAAAAAAGTAAGAAGAGGGAGCGAGTCGCTGCCGTTGTGAGACGGAAGTGAATTCCCAGACTCGCTCCATCACGAAAAAGAAAAACAAGGTGTCACACGGCACAACAGAGCGAAGAAACTACAACAAATCTAAAACGAACGAGAATAGAACCCGCTTCATATCACCCCAGTTATTGCGCCAGTTCGGCTATTCTCGCTCGGTGACTGAGAAAGCTCCTATACTTTGTCTCCTGGAAGTCGCGGACGGACAGTGCGATGGAACCTGCGGGCGTGCGCTCTGGTAACCTCGAGAGCGCTATACGCCGAGTAACTGAGGGAGACGAGGAGACGATCGGGCACGTCACAACGCCGAGCTCTGAGCGGATTGGGTAGAGGGTAGAGCCATAGCCTCCTCTATACTCACAAAGCCTGGCAGTTCGACGACGGAGCCATAGAGTGCCCGGTCGCAGATTTGGAGCGCGAGGATCTGGTAGCACAGAGCATCAAAGAGACATTTCTCGAGGAACCTGGACGTCAGCGCACAGCTTTTGCAGCGGCGAGGACCCAGAACACGCTTGTTCGCTCGGGAAAAGTGTGTTTCGGCGTCCCGCCGCAGCGGGGCGCCTGGCACGTGGCTCTCCTCTCATCCGTTGTCTGCTGCTCCACCTTTTTCATTTCGGCGGCCGCTTCTCGTGGCGATCTGCCAGGCTTTGTCAGTATAGAGGAGGCTATTCCCGCCTTCAGCTTCCTACCTTCACCTCGGCGTCTCGTGGGTATCGAACGTGCACGACCGGCCAAAGGAGGGCAGAAGCACTGTCGTACACGCCTGATTCGCATGGTTTTACGATTTTACTCGCGTGTTTACCGTCGCAACGCCGCTCGTGCAAAAAAAAAAAAAAAGCCTTTGGGAAGCTGCGGTGGCCGACGTCGCAGCTGCGAATTCGCGAGCAAAGTCGCACCGCCTGAATGGTGCGATTTAGTTCACGATTTCGCCGCTGCGACGTCGCTCGTGGGGCAAAGACACGAGGTGGAGGCTGAGGGGCTTAACGTCTCAGCCGCGAAATCGCGAGCAAAATCGCACCGTGTGAATCGGGCTTTAGTCGTGAAAGAGTAATAGATTCAAATTACAATTACACTCGGTTAAAAGTTTCCAAATGTACTACTCGATTACTCGCGAAGAAAAGTAATTGGTCGTTAATTGAAAAAGTAACCTTTACTTTTTCAATTACCAGCTTTTTCAAAACGAAAAAAAAAAACCACTTTCTGCAGGTTTGAAGGCGGGGTTATCGTACTGTCCACTATTGGATTAGAGTCACCGAATCATGACCTACTTATCTTCTAAATCCAGCAATTTTATTCAACCGTCCTACTGTCGGTCACTTTGCTCGAGGACTCCTCGGGAGGAAACTTGTACAAAGGGCTCCATTATAAAGAGGAAATAGTAACCAGTAATTTGAGTACTTTCGTAAGAAATCACAGATTACTCGTTACTTCCTAATAGAACGATTACAAAATTACTCCCAAATGTAATCGATTACAAGAATTACTCGTCAGCACGGTTGGAACGCGCTCGAGCGCGGAAGCCGAACACCGGATGCCGACGCTTGACGTTCGAACGCGTTCCAACAGTGAGTAGTCAAATGTAGATCTTGGCGTCTGGCCCCTAATCAATCCAACGAGTGTTCGGCGAGTCCCCGTGGGCCCTCCTCTCCCCTCGCGCAGTTTTTACTCGCATAAAGGCGAAACGGACCATCCTGGGAGGGATGAAGCAACGAAAATAAACCATTTTCCCGCGAACGATAATGGTCCCAAGCGGTCCCAGATGGTCCCGAGCGCAAACCCGGATAAAATGGTCCCGGGAGCAAACCCGGATAACATGGTCCCGGGTGCAATCCCGGATAAAATGGTCCCGGGAAAATTTTGTGTATGCTCGCTCTTTGGGGGTTAGTCGATTGTTTGTACTTGATGCAAATTAGACGCGGAGAAAAGACAAATGTTTCGCTGAATACACGAGTTATAAAATGCAAACCGTTTTAAAATGTATGTATTGAATTTAAAACATATAGCGTGCGAGCGGTATAATAAAGAAATAATATACGAGTAGATATATCACATAATGTACCTATAATATTTTACAGATTCAGCGCGAGAAAATAAAACGTTTTTTTTTTTTTTTTAAAAAAACACGCTATCGCACGTATGCACTGTAATATACCGAGATAGCCCACCGAACGATAAATCAAATACGGCTGTCTTTCCCAGACAGTAATGTTCGGTTACCTCCTGTTATGGCTAAGTAACACCATTTTTTTCCGAGGTCGCCATTGGCCCGGGCCCCGCAACTACTTGAAGTGGGCTATCTTTCGGTGTTTCTGAAAAATATCAAGTCCCGCCAAAAATAGGGGGCGGGCTATCTGTCGGGGGTGGGGCATCTCCCGGTACATTACGGTAGTATGTGCATGATAATGTATTTGATTCAGTCGTGTGCATGCGTTTTCTTGCAGCTCCATCGCGCTAATTCAAAATTTAAAAAAAAAATGCTATCGCAAGGTATATTTTCCTTCCACACCTATACTACATTTCACTAAAGTCACAGTGGAGCCGACGCTACGAGCTGAGAGGACCCATCGAGCAATGCTGAAAACAAAACGTTATACAGGCGTTCGTCGACATGTTTTAGTAGGTTATCACCAGCTAGTCAAATTAAAGCGCAGAGTGCATCGCGAACTTGCGCTTTTAGTGTGCGCGTGCGTAATTGTGTAGTGAGCCACTTCCATACTCCAGCTTTGTACAGGGCTCTGACCTTTGTGAATGGGAGCCGTAGAGCCGAGTAAGCGATAATATATATTTATTTAACTTTTCGGCTTCTTGAGTTGCTTCCTAAAATATATCACGAAAAGCTTGAATACATTAAAATACACGTTACGTGTGTGTTTAATAAAGAATTCAGAGCAGCAGTACCCTAAAACTAACGAAAGAGCTCACGAAGTGTCAACAAATCACTCGGGGCCATTTGTTCCGGTTTTTGTTTTGGGACCATTTTGTCCGTGACCATTTTGACGGGGACCATTCTATCCGGGGCCATTTTGTCGGGGTCATCTCGTCCGGGATCATTTCGTCCTACACCCCGCGCTCTAAGCAGTCTTTAAGCGCACGGTTGTTAATATATGGGAAATCATCAAAATCAAGTATTGTAATTTAAAAAAAAAAAGCGGAAGAGAGAGTGAGAGTTAGTGGAAGTGAGAGAGACTAAATTACAATTTGATTAGTCTTGCTCCCTCTCGAACCTTGAAAATGTCATATCCTCTCCCCCCCCCCCCTTTCTCTCCCGTAGCTAGTTAACGAACAGATCTTTATTAGAAGCGTGCCCGAGCGTCCAACTTTGGGAGAGACGGGCGCTTCTATCGCACCAACGGGCCGTCCTCAGGTTGTTCCATATAACGTCCGAGGATCGCTGCTGTAGCGATTATATCACTTACAAAAATTATTTCAGTCAGTCTATAGAAATCCTCTCCTCTTTTAACGACCCTTTCAACTTCCTATCCATCCACGTCATATCGACAAGTTTCAAAAGATTTTCTATGGACTCTCTTTCAACCGGAGTCTAGAGTACAGACGATAGAGATGCCATTGAATTTTTATCGCCGCCTCAATAGACTTCCTTTCCCCATATTTTTTTATAGAATTTTCCATGATAGAATAATAAGGTGCGGTGAGAAGAAGCGACATTATGTAGTGATGTGATTGATCTCAGTCATTTTGGAGCACGCGTTTGGATTAGCTAAAAGTTTATTTTGTAGCAAAAAAAAAAATAAACGTTTGGAGCAGAAGCATATACTTCACTTTTGTTCCTACCACTGCGAATATTATATGTGAAGACACATGTGTTAACCTAACCATCAAAAGACATTTTCTACTTTGCCTTCCCACTTCTGTGCAACATTTTGTTAGCATCACTTGCACAGCCCGTTTGATTCCCTCAAACGCCTCAAACACTAAACTAATTAACTTGCTGTTCAGTTGCGTGTAGAAGCACCAGGTGCGACAACAATATGCTGACTGATGAAGAACACTATGATATGCCATGAAGGGTTATTTTAGGTGCGAAGCTATACAGGTAAACCAAATTATCTTCCATATAAATAATGTCAGAACAGACTATTTAAGCACCGAAATTGATGTTCACAGAAGTCTTAAAGGTTGTAATAAAACTGCACTCATTATTTCAGATAACAAAGCTTTCCTCATCAATCACATTTTATGTCTCGAACTACGGGATAACAAAAATCGGCATAAGAACAGCAAATGAGCCTCGAAACAATCCAGTCGAACTCATTAAGGTTATAACTGAAAACGAGCGTGTTGGTGAGCAGATACGTACGTGAAAGAATAAAACATCGAGGACGGGGACGGAAACAGGACTACTTTGAAAGGAGTTCTGTTTCCATCCCCGTCCTCGATGTTTTATTCTTTCACGTATTCTTATCACTAAGGTTATTCCCAAGTTTGCATCTTCTTGTTCTAGCTAATTAAGTTTTAATTTGCTCAGTTCGCTGTGCCATCGCACCGATGGAACCTATATGCAAAGGTGATAACTAAAAAGAAGAATAAATATAAAAATATAAGATTATAGACACGTCCATCGAATATCTTACCCTAATACACGAGTATCTTTGCTAAATTTCGAGTTAGAAAAATATTTAAAAAAATCGTCCTTCATTTATACTTTATTTTTTATCATTCTATTCATCGCTCATTTATCATATATTCTAAACACGGCATTATTTCAAGCTTTTTACTGGGAGGTTCAGTCGTTTAATTATCTTCACTTATCAAGTTTTTTTGTTTGTTTTTTTCTAGTATACCCGAAACAATGAAAAACCATTTAAAAAGTCCATTAAGCAACACTGGCGGTCGCCATTGTTGCTTGCACGAAGCAGATCCGAGTCCTCGCCGAGCAATGACGCAGCACTCGTTTTCGATACGACCAGAGCCGAGTTGACGCCGAATGCTGACGTAGCCCTGCTGCCCACTGCATGCCCGGAGATACGTTCCCAAACGATGACGGACAGGCAGGGCGTCGCACCCCTTTTTGGAAATGGTCGATTGTGCGTGCAGTCCCGCCCCCTGGGGGGGGAGGAGTCTGTTCCCTTATCACGTGGCTGCGCCTGCAGCGAAGCGAGGTACGCATAATCGCGATGCCTGCTTCGTGGTTCTCACTTCGCTGCAGTGCACCAGTGCGGTGGTGAGAAGCGCACTCAACGAACCGACCAAACGTGCGCACCAGGACCACCAGGAACTCGAGAAAATATTGCGCGATTTTTAAAACGAGCGCGCTCGGTGTTCGTTACAGAATTCGGACGAGCCTACACCGCAACGATTCGAACGTGTAGCGGGGCCTCAACTGTTACGTTCCCGGTAATTATGTTTAGGCGCACATGTTGGCGCGAATTCGTCACATTTTGAAAAAGGGTAGCAGATGATAGCGGGTAAGCCCTTTGTTATTGATTTTTATTTTAATTTCTTTTAAGTATCAGTTCGCCCCGTCGAGGCTGTAGCAGAAGCGGTACAAATGCACAAAAGCGCAAGTGAGAGTGCAGGGAAACGCAAAATCTCGGCAAACTCTACTACACTGCATTGCGTACAGTATTTTAAATACCGGCGGCAAAACAAAATAGCCCAGCAGTTTGCCGCAAGCGGCGCAACAATCACATCGATGCACACGCAATTCATCTTGTTGCACCAATAGAGACTTTTGGAATAACGTATACAGAATGTGAGAAGCATTTTAGCGCTCAATTTCGCGCCTGCGTTAGCACACGCAACGCGAGTGAGTCGTAAGATAGTATTGACATTCGGCCTTACGAACCAATCTCGATTAAAACCGTATGTTGGTGATTAGGGTGTGATACTTCGAAAGAGATTGAATGCTTTCCCCGAAGTTTCCAAACCGCGGCCCTCGCTACATAGAAAGAAATATGCATATTCATAAATACGAAGTCCCTGGAGAAGAAAAAATGCGCAGCCGCGAGTATCAAATGATCCGTTTCTCCTTTTTTATTTTTTTTTAAAGCATCAATATCACAAAAACAACAACACTGTAACAAAACAAATCGCTATGGGACACGTAAGTGAGCGTCTACGTAAACTTTCCCTATTCCAGACCGGCGCCTGGCGCTCACGCAACAACAAACACTCTCCCACGTTCAGACACAATTCCAGCGTCTCTGGGGGGGGGGGGGGGCGTCTGCGTTGATCGACAAAAGAAACGAAAAAGAAAAAAAACGTGAAAGGAGGCGCTATCGATCTCCTTTGCGGGGTAATGGTTTAACCTATCCTCGCCTCGAATGCGCGCGATTACTCCGGCAAAGGCAGCGACGTTGGGGCCCCGAGTGTCCTTCTCACAGGCAAGGACATCGCGCGATCCGTGACGGCAGTGGCGCGAGGGCGACGCAGAATAAGAGCGGCATGTGCACTCGAGGTCCGTGCTCCCGCCTAGCTGGCTGCGGGGCTCGGGGAGACGGGGAACTAGAATCGACGACCAAAGCGCCTCGGGTCGATAATGGCGCGTATAAAGTCTTATCGAACAAAGAGGTGCGCAGCTTGCGTGTTTGTTGTGGCAAAGTCGCCACACTGGTGATGACGGCAGTCACATGTTTCTCTCTTTTTTTTAGAGCGCAGCTCTTAAGGCCGGTTCAGACACTTGCGTTTTAGTGCGTTTGACGTCGCTGCGGCGAGAACCGAAAGCGAGTCACCGGCACATCTGTGCTTCGTATGAAGCTTGGAATCCAATTTAAGGAATCTTCTTGGCACGCGATATAAGCAGCAGGGATGTCCTGGGTTCTCGCTGCCGCAACGCAGTCAAACGCAGTCAAACGCAACTGTGTGAACCGGGCTTTAGGCGCCCGTTTCCGGCTTGAGCGGCGTCGGCGTCGCCGTCGGCGTAACCGCGCGGTGCATGATGGGTAAATTTCCCCGCTAAATTTAGCGGAAAATTTTCCCCGCTAAATTTAGCGGAACATTTTCCCCGCTAAATTTAGCGGAATATTTTCTCCGCTAAATTTAGCGGAAAAATGTTCCCGCTAAATCTAGCGGAAAATTTTAACCGCTAAATTTAGCGGAAATTTTTTCCGCCCCCCCCCCCTCGAGGTCACGTGACCCCCCCCCCCCCCCGTGCCTTCCCCTCCTCCTCAACAGCTGCGCTCCAATTCGGCGTTACAGGGAGTTGTAAACGGCTTTCATTTTTTATTTTTTTTCCTTTTACGGGTAATGCGTTTGAGCGCCGTTTCCGAGCTAAAGTGATCCCAGGAAGCCTCAGAGAGTGACTGTCTCTTGCATGATATGCCTTGGCAGTGGGACCGCGGATTAAGAATTGAGGAGCTCTCATCATTGCGTTGAAAGCTGCTCATTTGAGGCAAGCTAACCTATACAGGTGTAAAATGTAAGGCCCACAATTACCACTTAAGAGTAATACAAAAAACAAAAGAACACACTGTGTTTGTGCTAATAGTGCCGCGCAGTGTATGCATATACAATTGCGCTGCTACATATGCAATCATGCCTCTACATTACTATAGATTAGCGAAAAAAAGTAACGCGGTAACGACTCCGCCAACGTGACTGTGTGCGGCATTCACTGGACGCCATGTCGTCAGCTGTGCTTCGCGCCCTCAGAACTAGCTTCCATTTGCTGTCAGCCAACAATGAAATGCACGTTGAGCGCGCATAAGCGTGAATTCCACCCAATCAGGATCGTCTTTCTCTGCATACGATAAAAGGGAGCTGGTTCTGAGCGTGTGCCGAGAACAAAGGCCTACAATATGGCGTCCAGTCAAGATCCCCGATAGTTATACGTAACCTGAACAAATATAAACGAATTCATACATTCGTTTCTCCGTACGCGAGGAAGAGTGCGCGCGCCGCGCACGGATATACGCACAAGCACGCACACATACAGGTACGCACGCACATTTGAGCATGCGCAAATGAACAAATAAACAAACGCGAACGCATACGCATCACACACTAGTTTGCGAACACACGCGCACGGAGAGATTAAAAAATAAACAGTCATTTGTAAACCTACAGAGGGAGAGAAATCACAGCCCAAACTGTGCGCACGTATACACGCGATGTATAGAGTATGTGCGCAGAAAGAAGCAAACAGAAATAACTGAGCTGACGTACACAAATGTACACGTAATCAACGTGAAGATGTAGAGTGATGCACACTGCAAAATGTGTGTGAGTTCACTTTCCTGTGGAACACAAGGACAGCCGATCAGGGGCGAACAACATAAGGATCGCAGCCAATCGAGAACTTCATAACATGCCGAAACATGCGATGTGTGCAGTGACAAGGAGCGAGTGAAGAATCATGCTCGTCCCTGCGCACATTGCACATATTTCGGATCTTCCGAGCTTCGTCACTCACTCAGATATCCTTTGTCGTGATTGGTTGTCTCCGTGTTCAACATAAACAAATGCCGCATTATAGGAAGTTTGCGAACATTTCAACGCAAGCTTCCCCTCATCATATATGCAACAGCATCCACATGAGACGCGAGGTGAGTATACTGCTTCGTCGCTTCAACATTTCTACTGTGAGGCGCAAATGTGCCAGCGCATTCTGCAGGCTGCGGGTATAGAATGAGATTTGTTCTAGGCACGCAGTACTCGTAACTTCGTTTTCATCGAAACGATGTCGATCGCGGCCCAATCAACGTGGTCCGTGCCCGAGGGTTGTGTATCCGGACGTGTATATACGCAGGGATCGACTTGTTGGGGAGCAAATTGCATTTGGATGGAAAGGGGGTGCGGGTACCTAATGTACTGACTGCAGCTGCACGATGAGATCCTGCGGATATGGCTCATGACGAAATTGAGTCGTAACTTCGCCATTATCGGGGAACCGCTGAATGGAAAACATACCGAAAGCAAACAGAAAAAAAGAAAAGAAAATGAAAGTAGATACTAATTTTAGGCGATGAGTCGCGTTCGGAATTAGACTGATTTGCTTTCCAAGAAAGGTATGCGTGGATGTTTGGCTGTCTTACTACGCACACTCGAACAAATATAGATATAACGACAAAAGAAGTGCACGTAGCTAGATGTTTGTTCCGTTAGGAGAGCCATTGGCGAAAGGCAAACTGTAAACGTGTACTAAGTTTGTACGCTTATCATACAACGAAGTGAGCTTAAAATTCTATGCCCCGATAGAATTTTGAAATGCCCGGTGCCAGCTTTCAACGCTATTGTGGTTTTTGGGAAGGCTGACTTCTGTCACGCGCTTGCAATTCCACATGGGTATTGGAAACCTTGTGCCTTTGGGGGTTCGACAGACCCAGGTATTCTCAAAGTAGTCTACGAAGTCTTGGTGTCGTTCCGTGCGTCCGAACAAGTCCAGCAGCTGTCTTACGAGCATGCGATATCTCTCGCAGATGACGAAAACATCGCAGAAGCACAGTGCGATGAATTTATTCAGGTTGAGGTAGTAGCTGCAGAGGCATCAATCAATCGCGTGTGCGTTCCGAGCTCTTGAATTCGGCGCCAGATACATTGCGCGAAATGAAATAAGCAGTCATGCACCTCGACGTCAAGTATTCACTGGCGGCCATAGCTGTGTGCACGACTGCTGAGCGCGTGCTGATGGCGAGCTTCCACAGTTCCTTTGTAACGTGCATTTCGCACCCTCAAGATTGCCGGTCTTAGCAGCCTATTAATGTGGGCTCGTTCAGAGCATACGCTCTAGACATCACCCACAAATATGGCGCCCAGTGAATACTCCTTATACAATACCGAAGAGCATTTTCTTCAGCCTTTTCGAAGTCCATCACTACTGTGTGCACCTGTCGTGGCCTTGAAGTGGCATCGTCAATAGCCTCAAGTAGCACGCGCGTTGCTCTTTTAAGGCTGAACTCCATGGAACGAATTATGTGACGAATAACTGGCGAACGCCGCCCGACGGCACGCTCGCTTTGCGCGCGACGTAGTATCCACTGTGTTGATTCCACGCGCAGAGCAAACGCCGCCGGGCAAAATTCGTCGGTTATTCGCAGCATATTCGTCCTATGGAGTTCAGCCTTTATACGTCGCTTCGCGCTGGTTTGACAAGAGGCAGTAACCAAGGCAAAGCACCCTGCCTTTGTAAAGGCCATGAACAACCCAAAGCTGGTAAAACATCTCTGCTGCTACTTTAAATGTGCCGCCGCCCTACCAGGTTTCGCAGGTGTTTAAGCGGCACAGGTCCGTGTTACAAGCGAGAATTATTATTCTTTCCGAGTCAATACAATCTGTGTCCCCTGCGAGAAATATTTCAGGTGACGCTGTTTTTACCATACGCAGGTATTCTGGTACAATTATGTCTTCGATTCGGTGGAGAACTTGAACTGCGTCATGGGCTTCGCGTCGAACTCTATTCACTTTCCTTTCCAGCGATGACAGCTTGGGAGCTTCGCGATTGTCGCCGGTCTTGCCCCTTGTAGGCAGGCGGCCACGACGTTCTGAGAGGTGCCGTGGCAACGCTTGGCTGCAGTTTTGATATTATCTTGTAAACTTGCCGCAGCGACATTTTCTTGACTTCGTAGACGTCAAGTGTGGCCTTGTGCCACAGTGGTCGTCTCACCTGCAGAGACAGCTCGACCCCGGCAACCCTCCTGGAATTTCTCGAATTTCCATGCCGTCTTCTCGTCGTTGGTCCTGTGCTTGGTGAACATGTAACCTTCGAAGCAGAGCTTCGGCAAGCCTCGACGACAAGCCACAAAGGTAGCCATGTTCTATAAACAAACTCGATGCGATGACAATCAATGAGTAGGGCCAACTGTTAGACTGATGGAAGCTTGATTCCAAGAGCAGGACGGTCTTACGTGGCACGGGTGACAATATAAGAAAGACGAAGTACATATGAAGGCTCCGCGCGTGAAAAACTGATTTTATAACTTATCCTTCTAGGCAGAAGATTATGTGGTATAAAATATCCAGGTATGAAATATCCTTGGTATAAAGCGTCTTGGGATGAGACGTCTGGGGATAAAACATTTCTGGGATAAATTGTCCGGGATGAACAGTCCTGGGATAAAGTGAGTGGCCCTTGAATCGGCTGAACCGTATGGATTATTCTGGCATCAAATGTCGTGCTATAGATTGTCCATGGGATAAACTGCCTTGGGGTGAAACATCCTAGGATGAAATGACTTTAGTATTATATGTCTGGGGTGAACTGTCCTGGGATGAAGTGACTTGGGATGAGGTGTTGTAGAGCCTATTGAAACATACTTTCAATATCCAATATTCGCGGTATGGCAATGAGGTGCGCGCGTCAACCCAGTATGAACTAGATGTACACACTATAAGTGTAATTTTAGCACGCGTTGTATACATTAAAACAAAATTTGAAGTATACTTCACCGAGTTTTTTTTTAATGAAAGTACAGCGTTAACAATCCGCTTTATATTTAAGGTTTTTGTAGTACCCGGTTCCCCCTGCAAGCGATCTCTGGAAAAGGAAAAATAGTCGCTAACAAAATTCCGTTGTAGCAATTTCAATACCAAGAGCTAGCGCATGCCGGGAGACGCGTTTTCGCGCGCTCCGGAACAAAAAAGGAACAAAAGCGTTCCGAACAAAACGGACAGATGTCTTATTTGTTCCGAAAGCTCCTGTTCATGTATCCCGCGGTGCGTGAACCCGACGCCGATGCCCACAAACTTCGCCGTGACGTGCAGCTCTCGCTGTGACTGTACCGTTAATTACCACAAAGCTGGTTGTTGTTTTTTTTCTTTTTTTTTTTCTCGCTAAGTGAAAAGTGCCCCGCTGGCAGCCGGTATTAACATGTGGCGCGCACTCCGCCGCTTGTGCGTCCGGTCAGCGGGCGGGCGGGCGGGCAGGGTGGAGCGCTCCGCAACCCGCAACAGCGGATGATTTATTTCGGGGAGAGCGCGCTCGATAATCGGCCCCTTTGTCTCCCCTATCTCCCCTATCGGGAGCGCCGCGCGCGGTCATGGCGCCGTCAGGCCTGATTTGAATCTCGCCACTGTCGGCCGGCAAATTCAGCCGCAGCTTTCCCCCTTCCCTTCCGTCCTCTTTAGCTGGACCGCTGAAACTCTATAGAGCCGCTAAATAAGCGACGCCCATGCAGGGGTAGCGACACTTCGACAAGCATGGCGCTTAAAATCATGGTTGCCGATTGCCTGAACCATGTTTCTTTAATCGCACGAAATTGCAGTCCGCGGCAGTGAAAAACTACATCGACTGAGCTTCCTGACCTGAGCGAGTGGTTAATTGTAGCCAGTCGTTATCGCTCTGCACCAAGTATACAAAATGGCGGCCCCCGCGAGATAACTAAGGAATGCTATAAGCGTAGCCTTTTTTAGTAGCTCTATTCGAAAGCAGTCGCGAACGATGGATAGGACGAAAGGCTCTTCGCCCGAGCTTTGATGGGGCATAGCGGAAAACTTTTTTGGTTCCTTTTTATACTTGCGCAGCCGGGCTAACCCGCTGTCAGTTTATCGGGAGGTTCGTCGGCTGATTCGGGATGACCGGAGGGGGCAGTCAGCCGTCGGGTGAACAGCTGGTATCTGTCTGGATACGGAGTCGTCTCGTCATCAACCAGCTGGTTAAGGGCGGTATAAACGAAATTTCGAGGGTCCCGAAAAATGGCATAGTTTGGACTTTAATTTGATGAGTTTTCATTTTTCAAGTTCACTTTGCTCGTGAGATGTTCGGCATATTCCTAATTTCTAGAAGTTTTGGCGACTTGAATATAATATATATTCGTTTTCAACTCAAGACTGCAGTAAAAGTAGCTGGACTCCCCGCGGAGGAATACTAGTCTCTCCCATTCTTTAGTAAATTAAGTTCCATGTATGCGATTATTAAGTTGGTTAGCGGTGAAGTTTGGACTAGTTGGTATACAGACATAATAAAAGCAAGAACAGCGCAAAGTCGAGGACAAAGTAAAAGAAGACCGACAGAGCACAGCTGTGTGTCCTGTCGGGTATTTTATACCTTGTCCTCGTCTTCGCACTGTTTTTTTTTTTTTTATTATGTGTGTATTCATGCGAAAGCATTAACTGTCCCATGGAGCGAGGCCGGCGTTGTCTGTGACCGCGAAAAACGGAAGCTAAAGTCCCATTGGCTGAGTGTAGCGGCAGCTAAATTCACATTGGCTGAGCGAGACGGCACCTGAATCCCCATTGGCTGCAAAGCGGACGCGGTTCAAAAATAGAACACAAAGAAAAGCACAGCAACGCAGATGCATCGTCACAGAAGGCGTGGAGCCGGCGGGGTTGGCCGCGCCTGCGCAGTAATGAAGCGTGATGTCACTGCTGGAGCGCCGGGTGCGAAAGGAAGATGCGGTGCGCTGCTTGTAGGAATGCGCTGCATGTATGAATGCTTTCGCACGCCTACACGTAGGCAGTTTAAAGGCCGGTTCACACATGCAGCGAAGCGCTAATGTAGCGCTTCTCACGTGTCGTCCGCTACTTGTCGTCTGCCATGAGCAACAGTTTTGACGGTGCGAAGCAAAGCTGGTGAACGCTCCCGTCAGCAAGCGCTTAGCGCGAGGTCAGCGCTATGCTTGTAGCGCTCCGCTGCATGTGTGAACGGGCCTTAAGTGTCTCTGCCGCATTTTTAAGGTTAGTCGTGACTCGTATGTTGCTCTATCGAAATGTTCACGCGTCAAACGCAAAAACGATCATTTTGGTCC